>JABUQX010003532.1:0-26062 GCA_015478945.1 Trachelipus rathkii | reverse complement strand
TATATATTATATAATATACTATATATATTATATATTAAAAAGAACGGCTACCGCTGGCCGTAGGAGTCTGACTGCCGACTCATGCGGAAACGCTCGTTCAATCCTCACGCAGCGTGTCTGAGATTTTTCTGGGGCAAGAATTAAAACTCGTGCAACATTGGTTGCGCTGGTTTGGTAGCCGGCCCTTAGTTCAATTTCTGTAAGTACCAATTTACACTCTGAAAGCGGGGATAAAAAGCGGTTAAAGAAGATAGTATATATACTATATACCTAATAATATATTATTTTTATTAAATAATATATATATATTATAATATATTATATATATATAATATATATATTATTAATATTCTATTATTAGAATTACCGAATAGTATTCAGTAATCGAGATCATAGGTCCAATCTCGCATTTAATGTCGGATCAGTATCGTTAAATGGCGAGTAGCGGCATACTCCTTTACTTGGGTGACAAATTATGAGACACTTTTTAATTTCATAATATACAGTATAATATATACCAAGTTGTTTTTTTCCATCGATTTCCTTTTACTTAGACTTTAGCGTTCCACTTGATCTTCTAGCGACAATTATACCTTATTGACACTTTTATAATTTATACGATATCTACTTATTTAGTTAATCGAATAGATTTTTTTTTTTGTAGCAATTTCGTTCTGAAGTGTAGTGCGTGAGTGTTGTTAACTTTCTGGGATCTATGTTATATTTTAGATATTCGCTGTAAATAGGTTTATCGGTTTACTTTGTTTTGCGCGATAAATTCCTATTCTCCTTTTTTTTTGTAATATTATATATTTATTTATTTTTGTTTATTTTTTTTTGATGTGTTTGATGCTGTGCGGTATGATAGCAAATTTGCAAGGGTCCTTTCTTTTTGATCTTTACAACATCATGATTGACTCTAAACTCTGCATCCATGAAATAGACTCTATAACTCTAAACCTATTTTATGCTCTTGTCTGAGACCCAACCTGGCCTAAATCTCCTTCCAATTGTTGATATATTCCTATACTTATTTTTAATTTCGTTTTGAGGGTGGAGTATTGCTATGTATTAAACATCCTAACACGCATCGAGAATTCGAATTGTCCTTAAACTTCGATGTTCTGTGGCTTAAATTACTTCCTTCACTACATATTATAAATATGCTCTCCTAGCACGTTCTGACAGAACAGATTTCATGGCCTTTTTTGATACCTTTACTTCTCACGGAGCGGTTATATCATTCTCATCAAATACTTTTGCTTCTAGATTTTTAATTTCAATGTACACATTGTTGGGTTCCTCTCGTGACTATGTAGGTGGTCGAGGAAGCCGATCCTCAGTATTCTACAACGAGCTGGAGAACTGATTAAAAATCCACACAATCCGGATCGTCAACCATGCAGTTGACACACTGACCGAATTCACCATAGTCTCTCTCTATATACACGACCTTCGATACAATTCGTATCTGACCACAACTTATATCATTTAATATTTATATTCTCCCAACATTCTCCTTTCCTAGCGAGTTTTTCTGCACTGATCGGCCGATTGGGGATTGGTTGACTTCTAACGATACTCTAATTGAAATGATTGCTTGCTTGAGACGCTGTCAGTTGCCCTAAAGTGGAGACTTGTATTAGTTAATGCAATGAGCGATCTTCCTTCTGACTAATCTTTTTCTCTCAAATCATGGTTCGATCGTGCTTTCTCTGGCCTAGCTAGAGACAAGCTTTGGGTGTGACAATTTCGTTATCCTCCACTCTGTCTTTCATTCACTAGACTCGTTCAGGTACTTTCGACGAGGCAAAGCGACTTCATTAAACAAAAGCCTACTCCTGGTCTCCTACTACAAATCTTCTGGCTTCTTGCCAAGAAAAATCTCGAGCAACATCTGTAAAGATCATCCTTCCTACTGCTTTATGTCCTAGATATATCTGTTGTTAAATACTCAACTGAAAAAGCAATCATACTCTTTGGACCTTTCCTTTTTCTCTGAATTCAACCTGGCCGATTTCTGTTTTCTTCTTCCCCCCTTCTCTCTCAGTGTCCTAATGCACTTTACCTGTCATTAATTTATCGGTGCATTGGCTCCTGATCTCTCAGAATGATTAGGAAGCGGGCACATGGATTTTCTCCGAGTTTTGAGGAAGTGTGCTTCGTGCTATCCCACCCCTGTTTCACTATATTCCTATGCGCTCATACTGCACTTTCCCGCAGTTTGAGGCATATGTCCAACCTATTCCGAAAGATGTCAACGATGAACTTTGGAACTATGCACTAGGTACCTATCCATCTTTCAAAATTTTAACACTTCTCAACTATTGATTCTAGATCATCTGAAATCTCTTTCCTTCTTTGATCGCGTACGGCTTTCGGTGCTGAGATCCACTGGCGCTACTCCTATTAACATGATTTGTTTTTCGCCCTAGGAACTATGGGAAGACTTGTGTGGTGCGACTTGACATATCCAAAGCTATTTGACCGATATATGCACCCTCTTTGCTCCCAAGCTTCCTCTTGTTTACCTTTTCCTTTGCTTAGTTAGTCTAGCTTTCTTTTAAATCTCTACATGGGTGTTGTTGATGGGGTGACTTCTTACTTTTTCTTGTCAATAGTGGTGTTTCTCAGGTCTGAATTCTAGACTGGTATTTCGCTGACATTTTCATTCACAATCTTTCTCACTGCCATCTAACTTTATCCATATATGTCATGATTGCCCTTCCTTCTACTCATATCATCTGCTCCCTCTATTACTTCTGAATTGCCTCTCGTCGTATTTTCCGATTATTCTCTCTGATCGGATGAATTTCAGGTTGGCTTCCAAGTTGTGATAAATCTTTAAAAACCCACTTTACAAATCTCTCTCTCTCTAAGAACTTAACTTTTCTATCTCTTTCGCCGTCTCTCGTCCTCCTGTTTGACAAAGTATCTTCTTACTAAAACAAAAAAATGTGTTGAAAAACCTCAATCACCAGTGAGTGCTGGCGCTCAAAGAAATGGCAGGTTATGTTTAGATTGGCAGATCATTGCCTTCCGTCAGTGCTCGGTTGGATTTTAAGGGCCTTATCCCCCTTTATCTAGCGCGAGCGCGGCTGATACTGTGGTGCGGAGGGTTATGATCGCCTTTTGGTAGGTTTGAGTCAATAGCAAATAACTATATAAACTGTCGTGTACTTTCTAGTTCACTTTGACCCTTTATATTTGCGGCGCGTTGTTGGTGCTTTATCTTTTTGGTTACTGTAGAGCAATGTGCTCGAGGGACTTATCACTCGACAGGTACACACCTTCGACGCCTCGTTAGCCAATGGTTGTATAAATTAATCGGCTGATTCCTGTTTGCTAGTAACTCCAACTGTTCTCGCTGAGTGCTTCCTGCTTTCCTGCACCTCTGTTTCTGTGAATTCTCTATCATCTGTTTTCCACCAATTTTCTCACTTTAAAGCTGCGATCTGTTGTCTCGTCGCTATTTGCGTTAGATGGATTTTTGGGCGTTCAACACCCCCTCATTGAATAGGATTCTGCCCGTGAGAGAATGATAAAACTGTAAATAAATAAAATAATTAAAGTTCTAATAAGGAATTCCTTAAGGTAGCTAAAACCCACAATGGCATATTCGACGGTTGAACCACTTCTAAATGCATACATTAATAGCATACAGAGCTTGCTCGCTTTGAGCAAAAAAAAAAAGAGACAGAGGAGTGGAAGCACGCCTTAATCTGCAACCTATGCACAACACTGGAATTGAGATGGTGCTTTTCAGCAATAACCTATGAGAATTGGAATTTTGAAGTATGTTTAACTTTGAAAGTTCATGGCCACAATCATTGCAATTACATCTCTCATCACCTCACATGAATCAAACAGAATCATCGTAAAAACTGAGAGACGTCATCAAGGAAAGCAAAGATATTCAATTTTCGCCAGTTCATGTGCAAAAGGAGGAGCTTAACGAAAACATGAATGTGTACGAAGAGAATCTTTAGCGTGGATGAATGACCAAGTCGATTATATCAGTGCTTGAGGTAAAATATTAATCAGCACTCCTTCATCGTCGATTTAGAGAGACGTTATAATATGTGTAGTTAGTAGGATTGTACCCCTCCAAAGAACAGGCTTCGCCGATAGAGTGAAAGGTTAATGTCTTTGCATCCAATTGTGAATTTTGGAATTGAGTATTGACTAATATCTTCCTAAAGGCGTATTTATAAGTCAGCTTTGATTATAACGTTTTTTTATTTTAACATTTCGGCTGATTAATTATTGAGCTACTTTCTTTCATTATTTTTATTTTTTATATTATAGACTTAGTTAAGAAATCTTCTTGTTAAATGTAATCATGTTAAATTAAAGATAGATAGCTAACTTTTTAAATACTGTACTTGAAGATGAATGGGAATATTTTTAATAACACAAACATAAAATTATAATTATATTTGCAATTATTTTCCGATAAAGTACATTTTTTTTAATTTTATAATAATATACGTTGAGCATCAACCAAATATGAATATAATGACTGTAATTGTTTGTACAGGATGCAATCTTGGTTGCCTGCAGTGCAACAATGTTTATCTCTATTACTGCTGTAATTTATATAATTAAGTATCGATTTATCGTATCAGGCACTAAAAAAACATGAAGTTAACGGTTTGTATCAGAATTATTTCTGTATCGGTACATCCCTCATAATATATATATGATATATATATATATATATAATATATCATATTAAAGATATTTATATACTTATATATATAATATATATATATCAATATTATATATATAATATATATTATAATATATATATTAATTATAATATAACTATAATATAACTTATAATTATGGGTTGGCGAGGAATTGAGCTATTCTCACTACTCTAGCTTCGTGGCTCGCGTTATGCGTACAGTTGCAGCATCTTTGTTGCTCAATGGGAAAAATTCCAGCATCCGCGAAAGCTGACAGCACGATTGTCGTAGCCCGTGTTCCAAGGACTTCTCGATGAGTCGAACTGACGGAGCAAGTATTCCTGGGGGCTGAGTTTTTTATATATATTAGTAGTATAATATATAATTGTTTATTTAATAATATATATATATTATATAATATTATAAATTATATATAATATTATATATTATATACTATAATATACTAATATATATATATATGTGCAGCATGATGATGTAACATCTCATTGTCTGCTCATAATTAGTTTTTCACCTTTAAATGAATTTTGTTGGTTCTGAGAAAATAAATTGTATATAATATAACATATGTTAATAAATATATTTATGGGAAGTAACAACTAAGAGAGTATCAAGATAGAGTTAAATAGACCAGAAGAAAGTGATGAACGGATGCAGAACATATAATCAGAGTAAGAGATTACAAATTATAGAGAGCCAATTATGACAGATACTAAGGGCTATCAAAAAAGAGAAAATAGGACTAAGTCAGTATTAATATATATTTATTATAAGACTCGACAGATATTTATTTGACGTCGGATTGGACCTGACTGCGGACTACTAGACAATACTTTAAGCTAAGTTAATCTATTTTAATCATTGGTTCATGTCCTTCCTATCCCTCATACGCATCATCGCTTGTTGTCCCTATAGACATCATTGCAACTTAGCACGATTCACGAGACTATTCACAGCAAAACAGCGCTATCGCCTAACTTATTTTATTAATTGTGAGCGAGTTACTCGAGTGTTCAGTACTCGTAGTATAACACAAGTCGTATATTTGACCTGTTGATTTTATCAGTGCCTTACTTGTTGTTAATCAATAGTAACCTAATGGGTTATATGAATAAATGAGTAGTAAACGTAGATCGACTGGATAATGCGTTTGTTACGGAAGGGAAAGGATTGAGAATGGAGGAGAAGTTGAAAGATTGGACGGATTTGAAGCACAAAGGAGCAAAAGGCACTATAAAAATTACATCTGGGCAGGGTAGCTGAAGTCGACAAGCTTAGTTATAAGTGAGTTTTGCAAACAGAGCCGTGGACGTCTCTCCGGATTGAAGTTATATTAGAGCTTTAGATAGAGTTATAAGTTGGAGTAACGAAGTAGAGCAGAATTTAATTAGTGTTCATAGGTGTGTTAAAAATTGATAGACGGGAAAAGCAGTGTAGAAGAATCTTGTGAATATTAGATATGAAAAGTTAATATGGTGAACGCGAACCTGTTTATGGATGATTTTGAGGGAAGATGTAAAGAGTAAAGGCCTATTTGTTGATATCAGCAAACTGATTAAAAGTGGGGAAGAACGTATAACGTGGACGTGGTGACTGATTATGCATCATTGATATATATAGAAGAATGTCTGATACGAAGTAATTTGCAGAGACATACAGCTCGATTCTTGAAGGCTATAAAGGGAAAGAAAAGGCATGAAATGTGCAGTGCGGTAGAAATAGACAAGATGGATGAAATGACAGCGCCGTGTAGACACAGAGCCAGTAGAAACGATAAGACAGAGGGGCATGAGACTGACAGGGCACGAAGATGGAAAGCACAGGGAAATGGAAGAAAAAATTGATGTTTAAGTGTTGCAGAAATAGAGACCTAGAGTGGAAAATTAAGTAAGATTGATAAATGTTTATCAAATGCTTGAAGAGGGTAGCAGTATGGCTAGGACATGCGAAGGATTTCAAATTTTTTGTCTAAGCTGTGGAAAGAAAGGGATGGATCAAGGATGTCAAACAACGTTGGAGATATTTAGAAATAGCCACGATGCTGTCTATAGGACACGATGGAATGATCTGTTGAGAATGAATAAAGGGATAAAGAAATTGAATACAAAAGTGAGCTGAGAGAATATCTATTTAATGAGACAGAACACAGACGAAAAATAGAGACATGACGATTGTAGATGAAAGAAAAGAAGTATAATGATTGAAGCAATTTGAAATCAAAATGATCTGATGTACAGTCATTAGAAGAAAGTGAGTGACGTTAGGACTTAATCTCACAACTGAACCTCACAGATAGCACAAGCATATCAGGAAGAATATCAGAAAGAATGAGCACAAACAGGGAAACGACTAAGAAAAGAATGAAGAGTGATTTCAGAGAATAATGAAGACGAGAAGTCGAATATAGAGAAATAAAAAGATACAAAATAAGAGATACCAATATAAACTGCGGTGAGAAAGAATATATTAGTTTTGGAGGATGTGAAAAGAAAAGATGATGACAGGCATTACAAGATATATGGTCAAGCAGACACCAATGAAATCTCATCGGTGTATATATGATAATACGAATCATCGAGTGTTGACCTAGAATGGAAGGAATATGAAGAACTCGGAAAAGAGACGCGAAGTAATCAAAATAGTAAGTGAGATCGGATTATACAGATGTTGTTATGTGCTGAGATATTTATTGAGTAAAATTTGAAAAGTAAGCCGAGTCAGCATCTTGGTCTGATTCTGGCGACCGATCTTTATATAAATGTTTGGTTTATCAATATGCGCCGTTGATCATCAGTAAATGAGAGGAGGTACCGCCAATCCGTAACGAGGGAGTAACGAATGGCGGAAAAGACGATCAGATGACGGTACAGCGGATTTTGATGTCGCACAGTCATGTGGATATGTTGAGACATCAAATAATCTGTCTGGCAGCTAATGGATTTGTTTGTCATGATCCCTTCTAGTGCTTCTGCATATAATTTTGTTGTGAAGAACTAAAGATAAATTGACTATTAAATAATATAATACATGTAATTAAATAGAATATGTTCAGGGACACAAGTAACCAAAACTAAAAAGATAGAGAACGAGTTAACGAGAAATAATTAGACCAGAAGAAGTGACAGAATTCAAGAGTAAATATCATGCTGAAAAACAAGATCATAAGAGTGCACTGATGAAGTATCAAGTGGTTAACTCAAGAAACAAGAAGAAATAGACTAAATAAACAGTATATAATTATTTTATTAATAAGACTGACAGGTTATTTTATTTAACGTGATTTGACGTGCTGCTTCACGAGCATACTATTTAACCTGCATTTACATTTATTTTATTCACTTGTCTATGTATCCTGTTCCGTATCGGTCCGACCATCCTACGGTTGTTGTCCTATAAAGTCATCACAACTTAGAGACTTAGACGAGGCGCACTATCACGAAACAACACAGTAAAATCGATACTTCAATTTATTATTTGTGAGCGTCCGTGTGATCGAGTGTTTGATTGATAGATCAAAAGGCCTATTTCTTGTTATTAGTTTATCTAAATTAATATACTGTTAGTATATATAGATAAATATATAAATAATATGAATATATATATTATATATAATATAATATATAGTTATATTTAATCTATATATATAATTTAATATATTATACTTATATATAGGTGTTTCAAAGCCTTACCGACAAATTGGAAGCGGTAAGATGGTAGTGTAGATGAAAACTTTTTAGTTAAATGAACATTCTTCCCCAAGACCACCCAGAGGGGGTATGCGCTTCGGAAGACGTGCGCAGACCGACAGTACATGTACGATAGTGTAGAAAGTCCTTAATATCGCGTGGCGAATAAGCCGTTTACCACCGGTGTCCCCGTTGTTCACTATCCTACTAGAGTGGCATGCGTGTTACTATAACATGACGAGTAACAGCCGCTAATCAAATATGGTATGCGGTTATTGGTGAGGCGCAGGGGGACAGATGACATTTTGGACGTGTCTCTATGTGAACGCACCCCTACCAGAGACATCCCTCACCATACACGTTTGCTTCCTGTACGATCGCCTGCGACGGAGACGATCGTACCCTCGTACTGCAGCGTTCGGTGCGTGCTTACTTCGTGCTTCGCGTACACCGCTCTTAGAGGATGCCGTCTCGAATCGTTTCATCACACAATCGTTCTCCGCAGAACGTAGTTGGCGCCATGACTATGCCCACGATAAGCCACCCCAACAGGTAGAGAATCGGGATCTGGAGCAACAGCCTCATATGTCTCACACCCTTGTGCAGGATACACTGTAGGCGATGGCATGATGCCGACTATGCACACGTTCTGGCCTTTAGCTACGGTAGACGGTTCGGCGGTCGTAGCCCAGGATCCGTGCAACCCCGCCTCCGATGACGCCTTCGTCACAGCGATGAAATGCGATACTTTACCGAGACGGCTATCTTTCAGACTCGGCAAAATGAGCACGTATGAGCAATCCGGACCCACGCGGATCGCGTATAGCCTACGTTAGTCAGCCAGACACCGGTTCTCAGTAACTCGGACAGTTATGGCTAGGCAAACCCACACCTGTTAGATTCCGTCGTTCTCCCGCAAAGGCGAACAGGTGCCGATCTAACTACGTTCCTGCAGACGACGCTTCAGGACCAGCTTTCGGGGTCTATGTCGTTTTCGTGGCACCGCATAATTGTTCCAAGCAATGATAGGTCGGGCTCCCCGACTTTTCTGCATCGTCTTATTCACAGTCTCTAGGCGAGTACCGGGAACAAATGGTTAAGGACAGAAGGGACCGTTGCTGAGCACCGCCGGTCGCCGTTGTGCCACTTGGTACCTTAGGAGGCACGTTAGTGTACGTGTATCCCGCTCCGCTAGTCAATACAAGCGGCATCTTAGGCCAGAATACAGGCACCCAACTTGCTCGAACAGAGTTTTGCGACTGTAACGTCGATTAGGGCTGTGCCCGCTAAGAACAGACACTTTGAGCAACCTGTAACCGCTCAATATAAATCGAAGCTAGGTAAACATGGTTTCATGTCTTCAGCACATGTTCTACTATGTTCAGCAGCAAACTCGTACCGAAGAGATAAGCCTTGGACATCGGGTGGATGTTCATTTAAACGAAAATGTTTTGACCTACGAACATAATAACCTAGGACCTCAATTATGTCAGGGTAATGTTTTGACAACCTATATTATTTATAATATATATAGTAATATATATATATTATATAACTATATAGTATATATATTTATTATATACTTTAATGATATAAATATAATATATATAAATATTTATATATATATATATATTATATATAATATATTATGTCTAATTAAATATAATATATATATTAGTATAATATATAGTGCTATGTTGACTTTGCGCCTCGAGACTTTGTGTGATGCCGTAAAGTGACAGCATCTTCGCGAAATGTAAGAATCGTTGTATACCGGATGTTCAGAGGAATAAATGTCGAGAAGAGAAGAGAGAGAGGTGATGAATATATTTAAAAGGGTAAATTGAATGCTAGCTTGACTGACAAAGGAAGAACTGTGTAAGATGAATGGTGGGTCGAAATAGTGTGATGTCGTGTGCGTGGAGAGTCATGTGCAGGGTGTGCAAAAGGAGTGGGTTTGATTGTAATGTAGTAAGATAAGGTATGTAATTGTGCTGATGAGTGAGATCCGTGTGAATCATGAAGATGGTGTGCAATTAGACAAGATTGTTTAAAGTATTTAATATACTATGTTGCTGAGGAGGGAAGTTGATGCGGTGTGTAATAGTTGTTCTAGGAGGAGTGGTTGGTGCCATTAAATCTTGGTGACCAATGAGGCACTATATTGAAACTGTCTATGGGTTTTTCACAGAGGTATTTATACCTGTGTTAAGTATTATAGTATGACTATGTCTGGGAATAGCAGTATAACTAAGTCAAAGATGTTCTACGGAAAATATTAGGGGTATGTAGGTGTGAGATTGTAAAATGAATGAGGAAGATTTAACGGCATTGGAATTATGTGCACACTGCCAGACTAGCGAAGAAAAGCGTAATGTAGGAATAACAGAATAATTGATCTATCATAGGGAGTGAGGTGATAGGCAGTTGGTTAAGATGATGATGAATAGTGTGTTGCTGGGAAATGACTACCTGGCGAAGAGACCGAACCAATATAGATGAGTACAGGTAAGAAAATGTACGGGAGAAATGGCAGTTGGCCAGAAGCGAGAAGAAGAAGTTGTGCGTACAGGATGATGGACGAGGTTTTGGTCAGAGGGGGCGTATAGTTGTGCTTTCCGGAGAATAACTCTCACATTGTACGACGTACCACTGACTTGGGGATCCGTCGACGTTATGAACCCTTTAAGGTTAAATTTTTGACTCGAAGATTCATCACTTCGAGGTAATAGTGAGCGGTAGATGTGCTTTTCTTCGACTTGCGTCATGATTCTTCCCTCGCTTCTTCGTTCCAGTGTATGCTACACCTCACCATCTAGCGATAGCAGTGTGTGATGGTTTAATATATAATATACTTTATAGTATAAGTGGAACTAGTTTACAAATACTATTATAATAACTACTATATTTATATTAATTTCAATATATATATATGATAAACTTATATATAATATGAGTAATAAATATACAGTTATTATATTTCGAAATACAGTATCTTACTAACTTCAGAAATTGGGTAACCACATGACGTGATAATTTTCAACATAAGGTCCATGCTTAGCATGTACTCTTACTTTTAATGCTTCATCCTTTGAGTGATTTGGTTTATCTCGAAGAAGATCTCTCACTCTTTCTTAAATTTTCAACGGTAAATAACTCATCTCCATGAACAAACGAATCAAACCAACTGCTGTTACTTTACATACAACTTCTCATCTCATTTTGTTTAATATAAATTGAAAATTTATTATCATTAACTAATTTACAAATTTTTACCATCTATATTAAAGATTAAATGGTAAGATTATTTCAATCATTAAATATATATTAAATGAATTTAAATTAAAAAGAAGTTCTCCACCTTTACTATTTCGTCAACATAAAAAAAAAAAGTTACAAAGAGAATAAGAAATGCTTACTTATATGTAGTGCCACTTTCTCTTCCCTTCTCCATACTTGAGAATAGTTCTTTACAAATTCGTGGTATCAACCCTGGGTTATTCTGTCAGTAATATATATATACTATATAGTAACTATTATATAATTAATTATGTATAATATATATATTATATATATATATGTATATATATATTATGATATATATTTATTATATTATATTATAATATTTATATTATATATTTATATTAGATTATATAATTATATAGTACTAAGTATTATATATATTGTCTGCGTGGAGCAAATGCTGAGGTCTTTACCAAAATCCACAGACAATGTAGGCTGGTTTTCCAGTCAGGCCATATTTGAAGTGTAAAACATGTTACATTTAGCATAGCTCCTTGAAAGTTTGACGTCGTTAACGACATATCAGCAGTGCGGGATATATTAGTAAAAAGGCGTAGGCATGAATTTTTCAGATTTGAAGCAGGATGAGTGTGAGTGGCGGAGAGGAAAGAGAATGCCTGTATCCTGAGATTCGAGAAGTTGTTGCTTTATCTCTCTCATGTTTCAAATATCATTATGTGAAAATGATATTTAACAATGAAGAGTTCAGCGAAAGTCTCTATCCATTTGTGATAAGATTAGTGAAACAATATAGAGATTGCATACTGCCCAAATCCTTCTATGTAGCTTTATATAAATGAGATTTTGATAGATTGAGTATGTAAGTTAAGAGAGCTAGTAGAGGTTTATATAGATTTATTATTCCCTTAACCTCTCCAACTTTTTTTCAAGAAGATGCCATGTTAAGTTTGGATCCACCTCCACGTTAGTATGTTGAGGGCATCTACACTTAAAGCGAGAGTACTATTCCCTAGAGCTCAAACATATTTGAGTGAGGCAAGAACTTCTGAGGACCCAGTTAGATACGACATTCAACTACCAGAATGACTCTTAGACAGCGCTTATTCTAAGACGGAATGAGTTGGGGGGCGGTTTCCAATTAAATCAAAGGAACGAACCACAAGAATTTGCAGACGAAAACTTTGTTGTGCGCTTCCAAATATCAGAGGAAGTGTATTTGTGGAAAGATGAAGCAGCAAGAGTTTTTGAGGCATTGAACAACAACTTTTGTTTCACTGTACCAATTGAGAAATTTCGAAAAGGATCACTAGTGTTAGTTAGCTTAACCAGGGCCCTACTAGAGCAAGCTAATTGCGTTGGTTCAGATACGTTCTTTCAAAATGTGAAATATGTTGATGACCGTATAGTAATCGCTATTAATGTGTGAATCAGTTATTCATAAAAGTTAGAGGTAGTTGGGATGAAGAATCTCGAGCACACTATTTTTGATTTAAAGTATCGAACGTGTGCGCGCTACACGTCCTTCTCGTAGAACACCCGAGCTTTAAGAGTACGATGGGGACTGACAAAGTAAGAAGTTTAGACAAAGTTTTTCGCAGTCTGCTATTGATAGGCTTTCAAAATGACAGCCTCTTGTATCGAAGATTCACCCGATAAATTGCAGGCGAGGAATAAAAGATATGAAAGAAAGAAAAAAAAACTATACTATCTATCATGACTCAAGATAGACAGTTCATTGTGTATGTTCGACACCTGACCTTGGGTTAGTTAGATTAAAACTTCTCTGAAAGAAACAGTAGTTAAGCGAAGGAAGGTTTGAGGGTGTAAGAAGGGTCTTTCTCTTCGCAAGGCTAATGAGCAACATTCCAGCAGGAATGGGACAGGGATTGAAGTTGAAAGCCATAGCGAAAAACGTATACGCTGTTACGAGCCAGGGGCAAGTACAAAGCATATGGGCTTGATGAAAGTTAAGAACCACCGTATACCTCTTATGTATTGGAGGAAACGCCATCGATAAGTAATCGCTGGGTTTTATGCAGTGCTGAGTGGTAAGATTTTCCTTAGTAACGTGCTAAGTTAAGGGAGACATTGATCAAAGGATGGTATAAATTGTGAAGCGGGTGGAGCAGAATCTGGGATCAGACGTATCAGGAGGTCTGATCTGCTTTTGCTTTACAAACATTCCACCATTTATATGTCTCTTTATGTGCTTCACTTGGTCAAGGAAGTCAACATGAACAACAAACTTTGAGGCTCAAGCAAGCCATTGAAAGTCGATTAATTAGTTAATCCAGTACTTGATCCTTTCTTCATAAGGGCTGGATGCATTATTAAATAGGGTACAGTGCTTGTGAGCACCAATATAGACATTAAGGAAAAATAATCATTCATGGTCTGGATAAAATTATGCGTGTGAGAAGTGATTAACTATACTACAATTCTATAACTGCTGCTGCTGTACTTGTTTTTACCTATCTGTGTAGAATGGGACACAACAATGAAGAAACATGAGTAATTCAAATTAATGATGCTTAAATCTTGGTAGACACGTAGATTTCTTTTTGAAAAAAATCTACTAGTGTAGGGACGAAATTTTTCATCTTATTCAATTCATTTTAATTACGACAAGCGAGACATGTTATTTTGCTAGAAATCACAAAAACAAGAAAATTAAATACAACTGATGAGTTTTATTGGTATTTTTAAGGTGCTTTTCCTGGAGGTTTTTATTGTGCGGATATTTTATTGTCAACCCTAAAAATTCTAATAATTAATTTTTAAATGTATTTTTAACGTGAATGGACCAACTAATGAATAAAGAAAATCACATCTCAAGTTAGTTGGTTTTATACAGAACTTTTTTTGAGGTTACCCCATACCTATATAATGTGTACAACCCATATTACACATTAGCTTGAAGAAGGAACAATACTTATTGTTGTAGATGATCCCATATGTTGAATTCACACTAAATCCAGAACAAAGTACACTCAAATTCAATATGCTCTTGATATCCATTTGTATAATAAAGATTGTCAACAATGGCTAAAAAGAAATTAATATTGCTTAATGTCTCGCCAGCAGAAAATAATTTTTATTAACAACACTAAAAGTTAGAATAAATCGAAAACAGAAGAATACGAACATAAAATAGGTAACAGGCACTAATGATCTTGTTTTTGGACAATAAAGCAATTTCATTAAACCTATTCACTCGGGTTGAAAAAATGTATTTTCAGTTTTTCATACGGCAAAACTTAAGGCTAGTTTGGTCAGAGCATTTGCAATACTTTCTTGTTTTCCATTTTTAATAGGTCCTTCTTTTATATTCTAAAACGGAAAATTTTCCATTTTCTCTGGATTTTCTCCCACATCCTGCAATTCCTCATAAATTGATTTCGGTCTATTCTCTCGTGTTCTCATATTGTCAAAAAAAAAAAACTACATACGCCTTTAGAATCATACTTATTCATTATGCCAAGTCATCAATGGTCCTGCCTACTTCCTCGTCCTCCTCATCGCTTACTACAACTCCCAAGGTATAACTGGATTCTGAAAATTTTAACGACTCCTCAAACTTCTGTATTTCAAATTTACTTCTGGCATCACTATCAGTGTCATTCACATCGAGCTAGTTCAGCTGTTCACTGGCTTCAATTGGAGCTAGTATTAATTCAGGATAAGTTATATGCGAACCTACACTTACAGTTTCTACATGATTTGTTTATACTACTGCATCTATCTTCTTCCTGATTTTCTTTGTGGCCAAGTGCTTCAAAATTTTCCACGCCTCCTTCAATTTTGCTTCTTTCTTTCTCTGAGTTCCGATGTCTGGTGAATTACGAATTTCTACCGGAGCAGCATAGCCTACTGTTTCTGTCACTGAGCCGTTTTCTACTGTTGCCGTGACAAGTTGTTCCTCTAGATCAGGTTCCACATCGTTCTATTGAAAATACTGCGTTAGGTATGAGTGCAGGTCCGCCCAAAGTTTTAAATGCAAATAATGAGCTCTTACTTTTTGGTTATTGCCTTCAATTTAATACACCATTCTTTCAAATTTTACTTTCGCAATTACAAAAGACCCTCTTTACTTCCTCCTAATTTCTTATCAAATTTTCTATCCACTGTTACGATTTTTTTCTTCACCTTTACCGCTATTCCATAAGGTATCCAATTTGGATGGCCTTTTTATTTCTCCTGTTCTTCTCTGGGAATTGGAAGTATCACTCCGTTCTCGTGCTGCTCTGTCATGAGCTTCTCTGAAAGTGACATGCCAAGCTCAGCATGCCTTGTACTGTTGTACGTCAATACTGCTCTTGACAAGCAAACGTCCCAATCTACTTCCTTGACCATGACGTTCTTTAAGAACTTGGCGCATGCTCTGAATGAGCGTTCTACAGCCCCGCTATTGGCAGATTTGTTTGAATTGCTATATACATGAACAATCCCATATTTCCTTAGCACTTCTTTAAACCTGTTACTTTTAAGTTCTGAACCATTATCATTTAAGATCTTCTCTGGGAATTGGAAGTGCCATTCCCTTCTCGTGCTACTTTGTCATGAACTTCTCTGAAGGTGACGGGTCAAGCTCAGCATGTTTTATATTATTGAACGTCTATACTGCTCTTAGCAAGCAAACGTTCCAATCTATTTCCTTGAACGTGATATTCTTTGAGAACTGTGCGAATGTTCTGTATGCTCGTCCTACAGCCCCATTACTAGCAGGATTATATGAACTGCTATAGACATGACCAATCCCATATTTCCTTAACATTTCTTCAAACCTGTTGCTTTTAATTTCTACACCATAATCAGTTAAGATCTTATACGTGTGCGTACAAAAGTTGATAGCATATGAAGTCTAAATGCATTCACCACACTTTTTGCAGACTTATCTTTCAGTGGTTTCACTGCAGCCCACATACTGTAATGGGCAACTGCAACCAGACATGCGGCATTGCCTTCTTGTGTTTTTGGCATAGACATTACATCTACGGCGACTAGCTTGAATGAGTTTTTAACCTCAATTTTCTAAATTGGAGGATAAATCACTTTATGGTCTTCTACTTTCATTAACTGACACTTTGGACAAGTCCTACATACCTCTTGTGTGACTGCTAAGATTTTGGGGTGCCAGATATGTTTCAAGACTACGTCCAACAACTTAACTCTGCGTATGGGCACTACGTTCCTGTTGACTGTTATGCTCACGTGGCCAAGCTCCTTAAAACCTAAAACCACACTAAAGTAACCAGATCTAGCTCTCTTCACCCAAATCGGGTCATTCATCATGAAATATTTACGATACCTACAAAACTCTTTCAACAAAGCCTCAGCTCTTTCTATTTCTTGACATTTTGTACATTTTTCCTCAGCATTCTAATTGAATTTGATCCATCTTGTAATTTGTTTATACCTGAGGCTCTATTAGATGTTCTTAATTTTCATTTTCAGTGACAAGTGTGCTACACATTGTGACCTTTATCAACAATGTATGACTTACATTATCCTGATCCCCACCATGAGAGATGATTCCTTCTCCGATGTCAAGATTGGCTTTTGTTTCTACCAGATAATTCATACCCAAGAGGAGGCAGGCCGGGATGAACCCATCTTGAACCACTACTAGTGGCACCACCACAGGCCTATAACGAGTGTTTATTCTAACTTGTACAACCTTCGAACAATCTACAGCTTCAATACTAACACCATTAAGCGTCACATGAATAGACCACTGTCGTAATATCTGTCCAAACTGTGCTAACTCACATACTACCGATTCTTCCATCCTCTCTCTCTTTCATTAGCAAGTTTATTTCCAGTCCTTTATCTGAGTTGTCGGTTAACAAATTGAAATCATCATCAACAGATGATTCTTCATGAAGATGATCCACACCTATGTCCCTTCTATCCTCAACAGTCTATATTTCCCTTTCGCATGGATTGTAAGGAATTTCTTCTATCATTGCGTTAATGCTAGTTGAGCTAGTGGTACCGTCACTTTTCACTAAGTTGAAATGACCTCCTTTTAGCGCCTTTAATTGGACATTCTTCAAATTTTCCTCTTCATCTTTTGCTCTCGGCCCAACATAAGCTGCCGAACAAGTACCGTGGTGAAGTCAAATCTTCACTTTCTTAAGTTTATCACTAAAGTTAACAATAACTCTGGTATTGGCCCTCTTTCGGGTATTTTCAATGTCTCATGTCCACTATGAGCTTGTCCAACAACACTTCTCTTAATTCTTTTTAACTCGCAGGTGCTCCTTCTAAGTGATCATTCTCCAACACATCTTGCAAACTTGAAATATAAAATCAGCACCTCCAGGAACCAACTTGATCAGAATAAGTCCCCTTGGGAGCGCACTTGGGTCAGGAACCTCTTCTTCCTCTCTAGCACCTCGGTGACACCTAGACCAAGTGTCTGCGAATATGTTTTCTTTCCATGGATAGCACCGAATCTCAAAAGACTACTCACTCAGGTCGTCCAGGAAGCGAGCCAACTTACTATCTTCTAATTTCATCTTATCCAGGTAAACAAAAGATCGATGATCGGTATAGAGGATGAAACTTTGTCCCAACAGGATCGGTCAAAATTTTTTAATCCCCATCACATTGCCAGCAATTCTTTCTCTATCGTTGACTCTTTCATTTCACAAGAGTTGAATGAGAGGGAGTTATATGCGATTACTCTTCTCTCATCTCTTTTCCTGGCAAAAACCAGCGCCCGTTCTAATTCCACTAGCGTCTACAAACAGTTCTAGTCGCTTTGCCTGCGATGAAAAGTCGGGGAATTCCAGATCTACTGATTCCTTCATTCTTCTCTTCAGTTCCTCGATTTCCACACTTCGCTCATTCATCCACTCAATTGAGTCTCTTCAATTTCCGCCCGTTAAGGCGATAAGAAGGGCTGCTACTTCTGAGCAGTTCCGGATGAACTTCCGTTCGAAATTTATCATCCCCAAGTGTCACTGTAACTCTTCGGCGTTCTTCGGCTTTTTCAACTTGTCAATTTGATCGACGTATTCCGACAGTTTTTTTATACCGATTCTACTAATTATGTGCCCTAAGAATTGCACTTCCTTTTGGACCCACTTACATTTACTTTGCTTTATTTTTATCTTGGCATCACAAAATCTATGGAGAACACGTTCTATAAGGGTCAAATGTTCATTATAGCCTTTCGAAATTAGCATGACATCATCTACATAAATTACTACCTTATATCTACTGAACCCAGTCAGTATTGGTTGCATTTCTCACTGGAATGCTGATGTCCCACTTTTGAGTCCATAGCTCAACCTTTTAAATCTGTACCGGCCTCTAACAGTGGAAAACTCTTTCTCTAATTGTATCTGATAATAACCTTTAACCAAGTCCAGACTAGTGAATTAATGGCTTCATGACAGCCAAAGGTTATTTCGGTAATGTTACCCATGAGTAATCGATCAGCCTCTGTCCCTTAATTTAATCTGCGGTGATTCTCACAAAGCAGCAAAGTGCTGCCTTTTTCTAAATTGGCACAAACGGAGAACTCTACTCTGATGCGAACGATTCGACAATGTCCCTCAGACAAAGCTATCTCACTTGTTGCTCGATTTCGTCGTTTGTCTTTTGGTCAAACCTTCTTGCCTGTTGGTAAATTGACGTATAGTCGTGCAATTTGATTTTGTATGGGGTCGTCGCTCTTCTGCTTACTTCAGCATCACTTTTACTGAATGCTATCCGATGCTTCCACAATATATTTACTCTTTTCCAGAGTTGTTCCATTGTTAGTTCGTTCATGAATTCTACTTCGTTGTTTAACCTCTCTTTGGACCACTTCATTTCTATACATCCTCTTTTTTAATGTTTTGACAAATATCGCACTATGGTATTCCCTGTTCAAACATTTGATTCAAAAATTTTAAACTCTTCCTCGTATTCCACCAAATTTGCAGAACCAATCACTTCACCCCTTCCCAGCTGTGTTTGACAAGCTGTCAGCTTTTTTACTAAAATACCTCTTTGTCCATCTTTCCATTTTACTAACTCTGGCAGTAACCTGAACCAATTATTATATTTCCTCTTACCTGTTCTTTTTCCGGTTGTCTATTAATAACTCTTCCACTCTTTAGTTTTCCAATTTTCCTCCACTTCTCGATATAATATGCTTTGAAATCCGGTGTACCTTAATCTTACCCCATCCATCTTCTGTGATGGTTTCTCTTCCTACTATATAAACTGGAACCGAGGTCACAGTCTTAAACAATTTCTAGGTTCAGTTGGGAGATGAACTTGTTCCACAATACCAGTTTCTCCATGGAGGGTGAAAGTTATCTCTGTTACGTTAAGCTTAATCTCATTCTTTACCAGAAAAAGCATTCCTAAAGTCACGCCCTCCTTTAAAGATTCAACCACAATGAAATCGAATCGGCCAAAGTCACCAATAGTGACCTTTAAGATAGTTTTACAAGATTTTATACATAGCAAAGGATCTCCTATTCTCCTTAACCTTATTACTTTCCTTTCGACTTCCTGATTCAAAATCTTTTTTAGTTCCTTTTCGCAGATCAAACAGTGCTATGAGTTTGAATTCATTGTACAAACTCTTTTCTTGCAATTAAGTCTTATCGTATCGCTTGTCAGATCGACAGTACGATTTCGTATTCTTGTCGATCGCTGAAACAAAGAACCAGTGATACTACGATCCGGACCAACTATAGACTCTGTCACCTCAGGACTCAGTAATGATATTCGAGGATGAACCGAGATACTTTCTTGTGTGCGACTTACTGCTACTGAAGGCTCCGACACATTCCCGGTACTGCCGGAGCATCCTCGTTTCCCTCAAGATTTTATTTCTTCATTTAAAAAAATGCTTCCGAATCTTCTCTTAACGAGCACGATCCTCTTAGGTGCCCGACCTAATTGCACTCATTACATCTGCGCTCTTCTATGACAATAGCTCTCGGGACATTCCGGCTACGTTCTTCACCGCTATATTGTCTCTCCTGTCCTTGTCTGCTCTGTTTCCCATTCTTGCTTCACAGCTAGCGACCTTATGCTCACTACTGCTCTAAATCTCTAAATGCTCTAAATCTCTAACATTCTCTTTTGACATGTCCTTTTTTTATGCAATGTCGACATCTTATGACCTGCTCTTCATTGGTGCTGTTAAAATTATTAAATCTCCTTGGCTCATTACTGGAAACTTTCGACGGTTTTCCGTAGCGCACTTGGTCCGCATAAGTTGACGGCCCGCTCGTCTCCCCTTGCAGCGTAGCCCATATAGGAATTGCGGTGATGTTGGGCTCTTTTTTCTCTTGTTCATCCAGTTTATCTTCCTCATGTGCTCAGCTCACAATATCTTTCCACCGGCATCTAATTTTCTTTCTCACTTCCCATTCGAACTTTAAATCTTTTTACCATTTTTTCTGTAAACATATTTCAAAGTGTTTTTTTAATACATCCACATCTCTCTGCTCTTCGGCTGCATCCTGATTCGTAGTTTTTTTTTTTTTTTTGCTGTCTAGGGTGAATTCAGCAAAATTACATGGTCGTTTACGGCGATGACGACCTTGTTTAAGGCATGCAGGAGCATTCCTAGGGAGGGGAAATATAGTTGGTAGCGGGATCACAACCAAGCTTCTACTATCCTATTTAGTAGCTAACGACAAGCGACGTAATGTTAAGGGCATTCTTTTCATCCCATCATCATATACAGCTACCTAAGCTGATAACACTTTCCAATACACGTACAACCAGGGAATAGATTATATTATTATTATTAGTGATGGAAAGATGCCAAATTTATATTTTAACTTCAATCAGAATTGAAATTATTTTTGGCACCCGATGGAACAAATACCAAGATATTCTATTTTTGAAATTGGCATGGAAATTTTGAATTTCTCATGGAATCAAAATTATTTTGGCATCTTTCCGTCACTATAATTAGACTAATCTAGATTACATTTTAGATCCCACTTCAAACTATTTCTGGACTGTCAGATTTTGGCTAGATGTTGCAACTATTCTTCAAATCAAGACTCGCCAATCTCCGCATGATACTACCAAAATTTAGATTTCAAAGCCTAATGTATTAGGCTGCGGAAATGGAGCGGAACTCAAATAAATTTTTGGGGTGGGGAGGCAGGAGCCGCATATTTTAAAATGATGAAGCAAGTCAGAGGCGAGAAGTTTTAAAAGTTGGGAAGACAAGAGTCCGGTATTCTAAAATGATGGAACAGGCAAAAAAAAAATATTTTTTTTGACCAGTTTCGTAGCCCTGCATGCATGTGACTATAATGGTTAGGTATGGAAACTTCAGACCTGATTCAATAAATCATGGGAGAACTGGTTTATGGGGAGTATGAACAACGTTCAAAATTCTACATCTTTACGAGTGCAAAATTCATAACTGATGGAGATTTACTAAATCAAGGGAAGAACTATTTATTTAAGCGGAATCCGACCAAGGTCCACAACTCACTATTCCAAGTAATTGTTACCAAGGATTCAACGAGGGATCGAACTGTGGCCCTATGCCTCGCAACTCCGTCACTTTACCATTGTGCCATGATAGCGACTTAAAAAGAAGTAACCCTTCCATATCCTTTATTCATTCATCCTAAGCATTCAAGAACGTCAGCATTTTTACTATCAAATACTACAGTGCTTGTAATAAGAGTGGAATGTCTTATGACCAACAATACCATTTTAAACTTACCCATTCCCTGGAACACCTGCCCATCAATTGTGCATTTGAGTGTGAACTCCTGTTTATCTCCCTTCGTTGTACAAAACTGTTCATACACCAATGAAGGCCTCATTTGATGGAGGAGCATAACAGGGTGAAAGCTTGAAGCATTATCAGATACAGTTTTTGCTGGAGCAGG
The DNA here is from genome assembly GCA_015478945.1 of Trachelipus rathkii. NCBI lineage: Eukaryota > Metazoa > Arthropoda > Malacostraca > Isopoda > Trachelipodidae > Trachelipus > Trachelipus rathkii. The sequence goes on along the minus strand of JABUQX010003532.1, from coordinate 3,526 downwards.
CATCTTCTTAACCCCATCTTCCTGGAAAAATATAAAAAAAATATTTTTAGAAAAGAAGTAATTGCTACTATTACAACTCTTGGAGGGGAGGGGAGAATGGACTGTTTAACAGGGAAGAAGGGAGAGACCCCAAATTATGTACAATTTGAAAGTAATAAATTTGAAGTACATATATACATGTTATATTTAAAATAATGACTAGTAACATACAAGTAGTAATATCAGCTATTCAGTATCATCACCTTAAGCTGATAACACTTCCCTTCTCCTACAGAGAGAGAGAGAGAGAGAGAGAGAGAGAGAGAGGACGATGAGATGAGAGAGAGAGAGAGGAGGTGAGAGAGAGAGAGAGGAGAGAGAGAGAGAGAGAGAGAGAGACTGAGAGAGTGAGGTAGATAGAGGTTGATGGCATGGAAGAACATGAATCATCATCTATACATACTGCAGACGCGTTTGATTTTGAAACAAACCATGATTACTCACTGCTGGCGCTTAACGAGCAGAGAGAGAGAGAGAGAGAGAGACGAGATGATTAACGAGAAGAGGAGAGAGACGAGAGATGTGATGAGAAGAAGAGAGAGATGATGAGATCATCGAGAGGCAGAGGAGAGAGAGGAGAGAGGAGAGGAGAGAGAGAGCGAAGAGAGAGAGGAGGAGAAGAGAGACGAGACAGAGAAGTTGGGGGAGAGGATGGAGAGAGAGGAGAGAGAGAGAAGAGGAGAGAGAGAGAGAGAGAGAGAGAGAGAGAGAGAGAGAGAGAGAGAGAAAGAGAAAGAGAAAGAGAAAGAGAAAGAGAAAGAGAGAGAGAGAGAGAGAGAGAGAGAGAGAGAGAGGAGAGAGAGAGAGAGGGGGGAGAGGGAGAGAAGACGAAGAGGAGGAGAGAGAGAGAGAGAGAGAGAGAGAAAGAGACGAGAAAAGAGTGAAGACAAGCAACGCCGAGAAAGACTGAGAACAGAGAGAAAGCAGGCAGTAGAGGAGAGGAGACTGAGATGGAGAGGTGAGAGGAGGAGAGAGGAGATGAGAGAGAGAGAGAAGAGAGAGAGAGAGACGAGATGATTAACTTGCGAGAATGGAAGAGAGCAGAGAGAGAGAGAGAGAAAGAGAAAGAGAGAAGAGAAAGAGAGAGAGAGAGAGAGAGAGAGAGAGAGAGAGAGAGAGAGAGAGAGAGAGAGAGAGAGTTTAAATAAATAAGAAATTTTCAAAATACGCATAATTGGCCGAGCACATTTTTTATTTATATCATCCGTTTATATAACCAACTGTTTTGCTAGTGTTAACAGGAAAAAAAAAATCTTCCCCACCCCCTTTTTAACGTTTTCATATGAATAGGAGCAAAACTAAACCTTACAGGCAAAAATTAACATGAATTCTGGATTCCGAACTACAAAAAATTCTCATATGTCATCAAAAATCTTGGTTAAGTTTTTTTTTTATATTTATATATGAATATAAAAAACTTGTCAGTGATCTTTAATTATTTAATTTTGAATTTCCGATGTCAACACTCCTGAATGGAAAATAATAATCTTTCAATAATAACATTGCTTCATTTACACTCTTTGGCCTTCGCCCTAAGTGATGATGCAAATGAATGACTCAGATTGTGTACAAGCTGCATCACTTCTTCATAAAATCAGTCATATACACACTACAACTATAGGCAACAAAACTATTCTCAAGTCTTATTAGTACAAAAATTAGCTCTAAATAATAATATAAACTAGTAAAATAATATACAATTTGGTAAAATAAAACAGATTAAAAAATATAAACATATGCTACAGACACTAGGTGTTTTTTTTGTACTTACTTCTTTTACCTTCTTTTCTCCTCCTAACACTGAAGACATTAGATTAGCCTGTGCACCTTGTTGTCCTCCACCACCACCACCAGCAGCTATTTTTACATCAACTTCTCCTAAACTTTTGCTCAGCATTGTTTGAAGAGCTAAAACAACAACAACAACAAATAATAATAATAATAATAATAATAATAATAATAATAATAATAATAATAATAATAATAATAATAATAATAATAATAATTTATAAAAAAAAACTACCTTTTAACGTGCTTTATCCCCTATTAAGATGGTAACACGGGGAGACCACAGGAAATCGAACTTTAAGGCCAGCTATCCCAAACCCAGCCGCCCACCACATCGTTCGCAGTCCGAGTCTGTTAATTCTTGCCCCCAGGTAGATAAAACTCCAACTGCTACGCGGAGGATTTGAACCAGCGTCCTCTCGTATGAGAGTCGGCGACTCAGCCTCTGCGCATAATAATAATAATAATAATAATAATAATAATAATAATAATAATCGTAGGCCTCGGACATGGTCGTAATCGCCGTAAGCAACCATGTATCTTTAGGCTAAATTAAATGAATCGTTTGGGTACATGGAATGTAAGAGGAATAAATGTCGTGAAGAGGAGAGAGGTGATTGATGTATTTAGAAAGGGTAAATTTGATTTGCTCGCTGTGATTGAAACAAAGATGAAAGGAAACGGTGAAGATGAGTGGTGTGGTGTGGTCTGAAATGTGTGTGTGTTGGAGTAGAGAAGATATGAGGGGTGAGAGATAGGCAGTTGCGATTTTTTTATGAGTGACATGTGCGCACAGAGCCTATCGGTAGTAATTTTGTTGTGCCGAGAACTAGAATTCTAATGGTTACAAATTTTAAGTTTTAAAAAGATCAAATAGTGTGTGCTGGTTTTTAACATATGGTCCAATCTGAGGGTGATGATTTGGAGGAGAGTGCGACTTTCTGGATAATCTGAATGACCGTTTTTAAGATGGCCGTGAGTAGGAGCTTCAAATTGTGTTGGGCGATCTATATGGTTCTTGGAGTAGGATATTAGAAAAGGATGGCCTATAACTCGGTTGAAAATTTTGTCCTAACGAGAGAAATGAGAAATGATGTAATGGTTAGGAGGCCGTGATTGATTGTGAGGGAAAGAAGGAAATGGTGCTGTAAGTAATACTTCGTCTTCAAACACAAGAGTATTTAATAAGCTTATCTAGCAGTTAATGAATAGTGGGGTCTATCACGATGTTGTGAAATAGAAGGATTGATTTTGTGTTTGGTGAAGGAGATGTAGAGGTGATGTGATGGTAAGTTAAATCTGAGGGGGGCTAGGGCGCATGGGATTATCTGCATCATTTATGTGTTTTATGTTCAAGGTATTAAATCAGTGGGCGGCCTGGCACTGCGATGCAGCGAGAGGTTAAGGAAGGAAGCTGTGAAGAACTTATGAGTGAGAAGTTAAGTTAACAAGGTATTAAGGAAAAAGTATTTAAGAGTGCTTTCAGGCGAATAAATTGGCTTGCAATGTGAACAAAGTGAAACGTGAAACTGAACAGATCGAAGCCAATATGAAGGGTAGCGGTTGTTAGCGTAGCTGCACGAGAAGTTTAATAAATGGATGTTGCTAAAGTACAAAGTAAAAATCTCAACAGTGAATGGTAGAATGAAGAGGGGTGATGCAAGCGTGGTTGAATGTGGTAAAAATGAGGTCTCAAAAG
>JABUQX010003531.1:10000-24484 GCA_015478945.1 Trachelipus rathkii | reverse complement strand
AAGAAGGAGAGAGGAGAGAGAAGAAAGGGAAGAGAAAGAAGAGAAGAAAGGAAAAGGAGGGAAGGAGAGAGGAGAAGGAGGAGAGGGAAGAGGAGAGAGAGAGACGAGAGAGGGAGAGAGAAAGAAAGAAGAAAGAGAGAGAGGAAAGAGGAGAGAGAAGAGGAGAAGGAGAGAGGGAGAAAGAAGAGAGAGGGAGAAAGAAGAAAAGAGAGAGAAGAGAAAGAGAGAGAGGAGGAGAGAGAAAAGAAGAAGAAGAAGAGGAGAAGAGAAGGAAAGAGAGAGAGAGAAGAGAAGGGAGAGAGAGAGGAGACGAGGAGAGAGGAGGAGGAAGGAAAGGAGGTCAGAGGAGAAGAAAGGAGGGGAGAGAGGGAGAAGGAAAAAGGAGGAGAAGAAGAGAGGAGAAGAGGAAGGAGAGAGGAGAAGGAGAAGGAGAGGGAAGAGGAGAAAAGGAGAGAGAGAAGGAAGAAGGAGAAAGGAGAGGAAGGAGAAAGAGAGGAACGAAGAAAGAAGGAGGAAAGAGTAAGGAAATCGAATGACAAGGAGAGAGAGAGGGGAAAGAGGAGAGGGAAGGAAGCTGTCTGTAAAGAGAGGCAGAGAGGAGAGGAGGAGGATCGGGAAAGAGGGAGAGAAGGGGAGAAAGGAGGAGGAAGGAGGAAAGAGAAGGGGGAGAGGGAGAGAGGAAGAGAGAAAGAGAAAAGAGAGAAGAGGGAGAAGAGAAACAGACGAGGGAGGAGGAGGAGGAGGAGGAGGGGGAAGAAAGGAGGAAGAGAGGAGGAAGAAGAGAAGGAGGTGAAGAGAGAGGAAGAGAAAGTAAGAGAGGACAAGGAAGAGAGGAAGAGGAGGAGCAAGAAGGAAGGGAAGAAGGGTAAAGGAAAAGAGAGAGGGAGCGAGAGAAGAGAGAGAAGAGGGAGGAGAGAAGAAGAAGAGGAAAGGTAGTCCCCAAACACAAAAAAAAAAACTCCAATAAAAAAAAAAGCAGAAAAAACCACAACAAAAGAAAAGAAGGAGAAGAAAACAAAACCAACAAAACCCAAAAAAAAAAAAAAAAAAGAAAAAAAAACAAAAAAAGAGAAAAAAAAAAAAAAAACCACAAATAGGAAAAAGAAAATAAAAGAAGAAGAAAAAGAAAGGGAGAAGGAGGAAGAAAGGGGGAGAGGGAGAAGGAAGAGGAAGGAGAGGGAAAGAGAAAGAGGGAGGAGGAGAGAGGGAAAGAGAAAAAGGAAGAAAGGGGGGAAAAGAAGGGGTGGAGGAAGACATAAGAAGTAGAGAATGTAAGAGCTTAAGAGATATGATGAAGGAGAGGAGAAGAGGAGAAGAGAGAGGAGAAGAAAGAAAAGGAGAGGAAGAAGAGAGGAGAGAACGAGAAGAAGAGAAAAAAAGAGAAGGGAGAGAGGAGCAGAAAGGACAGGCGAGGAGAGGAGAGAGAGGAGAAAGAAAGAGGGAGAAAGGGGGAGAGAAAAGAGAGAAAGAGGAGAGAGGAAAGAAGAGGAGAGGAGAGAGGAGGAGAAGAAGAAAGAAGGAGGAGAGGAGTGAAGGAAGGAGAAAAAGGAAGGAGCGGGAAAAGGATTTATAAGATAAATAATAAGGAAGAGAGAAAAGGAGGGAAAGAAAGAGAGAGAGAAGAAAAGCGGGATAGAGGGAAGGAAGGGAGAGGAAGAAGAATTTGTTTTATTTTTTGAAAGGTTTTTAGAATTTTAGGGATTAATTAAAAATTTAGTTAAGAGTTTAATAAACTTTTGCTAAGGCCGCAAAAAAAAAAAAAAAAAAAAAGGGAAATTACTTTTTTTATATACATTTGTTATTTTTAAGGTTTTTTTTTCAACATTTTTGTATTAAAAATTTTTTTTTTTTTTTACCATGGATATAAATTTTTTTTTCAAGTTTTTAAAGTTAGATGGATTTTAAAATTAAAAAAAAACAGGAAACAAAATATATTATGTTTAGTTTTTATGTATCAAATTTGGCAAAGGAAAAAAGGGGACCCCCCCCCCTCAAAAATAAAAAATGGAGAAAAAAGTTAAAAACATAGAACATAGTCAAATTTGGATAAAATACAAGAAAACAAGTTTTTAAACAAGTCAATAACAATAGGAACTATGTAGGAAGGAAGTCGCTGAAATATTTTACAAATAAAAAAAAAGTAAAAATCCTGGGCCCCCACCCCACTTTTTGCCTTGTTCTTTATTATTTTTTCCCAACCTTGGGGGAAAAACTTACCAAAACCCCCCATGTTTCAAAAATTCCTTTCGGCCTTTTGGGAATGGGAAAAAAAAATGGAAGGAAAATTTTAAAAGGGGAAAAAAAACGATTGTAGGATTTGCCTCCGTAGAATTCAAGGCTTCATAATTTTGTTAAGCCATGAGGGAAAAGAGCGTAAGGGAAAAAGGAGATGTTTGTTCAAAACAAAATTGGTTAAAATTAGAATATATGGTTGAAGGAATTTGGAGAAACCGAGATCAATTATCAGAAAAAATTCGTTGTTCCCCCAAGGCCATCAAGCGATGATGGATTTAGAGCCCCGCACCCCCTTAGCTTTCACGGTATCCTAGTTGTGTTGGTTCAATTTATTTAAAAAATTTAATAATATTTAGAATGCGAATATAAAAGTGTTGATGTGTGAAAAATGTAAGTTACCGATGAATAAACTATCTTATTTGAATTTAAACCTCGCGAAAGTGACGAACTATTGAAGCACCGGAAAAGGAAAAAGGAATTGTCAAAGGGCCCACCCCCATAAAATTTTTTACCATAGGCCCTCGTTAAGGAAATAACATAAAACCAGAACGGGCAACCCTCCTTCTCTCTTTCTCTCTCTCCCTCTCTTCTCTTCTCTCTCTATATATATATATATAATATATATATAATAATATATATATTATATAATAATATAATATATATATATTATTTATTATATTATTGTTATATTATAATAATATATTATATATATATATATATATTAATATTATATATTTATAATAATATATTTTTATATTATAAAAAATTAATATTATATATATAAATATATATAATTATATAATATTTTATATTAATTAATTATATTATATTATATTATATATATATATATTATTAATATATATTAATATATTATATATTATATATATTATATATTATATTTATATTATTAGAACAAAAATTATATATATAATTTAATTATATTTATAATTATATATATATTATTTAATTATAATATATTTATATATATATTATAAATTATATAATATAATATAATATTATTAATAAAATATTATAATATACATATAAATATATAAAATATTATATATTATAATATATAATATATATTATTATAATATAATTAATATAAATTATATATATATATATATATATATATTTAATATAATATAACAATATATATTATTTTAATTAAATATAATATTAAATATATTAAATATAATAATATATATAATATATAATTATATATTATATTTATTATTATATTATATTATTATATATGATAAATATATTTTTATATATATTTATATAATTATATAATAATATATAATTATATTATATAATATATTATTGAATATATTATAATTATATAATATATATATAATATTATATATATATATATTATATAATATAAATATTTTTATATATAATATTTATATATATTATTAATATATATAATTAATAATATATTAATTATATATAATTATAATATTAATATATATATATATATTATTATTATATATATATATATATATATAATTTTATTAAATTATATAAAATAATATATATATATATAATAAATATATATATATTATTTTATAAATATATTAAATTAATTTATATATATATATAATAATATAATATAAATTTATATAAATTAATTATTAATAATATTAAAACTATTATATATATATTATGATAATAATAAATATATATTTTATTTACATAAAAGCCATTATGAATATTTAAGTGTGTATTATTTTTAAAAATGTATACTGTAATGCCTTTTTACGTGTCTTTATATTTAAATATATAAAATAATATAATAATTAATAATAATTTATATATATATTATGATTATATATATATAATAGTTATATTATATATATATATATATATTTATAATATATATATATTATAATATTTTATATATATATTATATATATATATATTAATAACAAAGAGGCATTCTCTTCAAATATCCCTTGTAATTTACTGGACAATGAATCTCCGTATTAGGGGACTCGACCCCGGAAGTTTTCCTTTTCCTTTCATTTAAAAAAAATTTTTTTCCCTTTTTTTAAATTGATAACATGTTTCATTAAAAGGGGAAGTTTTATTAAAATTTATTTTTTATTTTTTATTTTTTCTATTAAATGGGGGGGACTTAAAAATGTTTAAGGAGGGGGTGAAAAAAAAACCCAAGTTTGAAAATTTTAACCAATTTAGCATTAGGGGATGTTTTTTTGCCAAATTAGGGGCGGCTTAAATTCTTAAATTGGTTTTCTCTTTTGGTTGGGAAAAGGATTGTGAAATTTCAATTTAATTGGTTTTTCCTAATTTAATTAAAAAAAGCCAAGGCCGGCAGTTAAAGGGTTAAAGCGATTCTTTTTCTGAGAGATAAGAGAGAGAGGGAGAGGAGAGAGAGAGGAGAGGAAAGAAGGAGAGAGGAGAAGGAGAGAGGAGGAGGGGAAGAGTAGAAGAAGGTATGAAAGAAGGAAGGGAAGAGATTGGGAAAGAAGAAGGAAGGGGAAGAAGAGAGACCAGGGGGAACAAGGACAAGGAACCAGAGGGGGACCCCAGAGGGAGGGAGAGGAAAAATTTTTCCCTTGATGTTTTTTCTCTCGATTTTTTTTTAAAAATTTTATCCATATGGAGGCGGCCCCAAGGGGGCAAAAATAATCAATTTAATTTTATTTTTAATTTTCTGTTATATCCCTCATATTTTGAAATATTATAAAACAAAATTAAAAATCCAATTAAATAACAAAAACAACAAATTTTTACCCACGGAATTTGCTGGGGGAACTGAAAAAAACCAAACTAAAAAAGCCAACCCTCCAAAAACCCAAAAGATTTAAATTACAAAAGATGAGGATTTTCATTTTTTTTTTCTCCATTTTTAAAACAAAAATTACAAAATAATATTTTTTAAAAATAAAAAAAGTTCCAAAACGATCTTGCAAAAAGAAGAAAAGGGGGATTCCAACCAAGGGTTAACCCCCCAAACAAAAATTTTTTTTTTTCCCGCATTGATTTTCCGAGGAACCAGGCAAGGATAAAATTATAATGTAATTTCTAAATGAATAGGGCAAGAAAAAACTTTTTGTTTTTTTTCATTAGTGGTGTTCCTCATTTTATTTTTTCACATTATTTTTAAAAAAATTTTTATTTAATTTCCAAAAATAGAAAATTTTTTTTTTAAAAAACATTTGGAAAACTAATTACCATTATTATAATAATTTTTTTACTTTTTAATATTAGTGTGGGGCGGGGGGGGCCAAACCTAAAAGATTGGGATTATTTTTAAAAATGCATTTAAAAAAAAGTTTTAAGTCGTTAAAAAAAAACATTTTTTTATTTGTAATTTAAAAATTTTTCCTTTTTACCGGAATTAAATATTCCAAAGATTTTTAAGAAAACATGATGGGAGGTTCAAAAAAAAAAAAGAATAAATTTTAAAAAAAAAAAAAAAATTTTCCCCCCCCACGAAAAAAGAAATTTTACAAGGTAATTAAAAAAAAACGTGTAAAAGATTGGCTCCCAAATTAGATTTTGAAGTTTTAATTAAAAAAAAAAAAAAAAAGTTTAGCTTATTAGCTTAGCACAAAAAAAAAAAAAAAGCCAGGAGGCCATTTTTTAATTAAGGGCGAAAAAAAAAAAGTTTTTCGGGACAAAAAGGAAAAAAAAAAAAAACGGGAAAACAAAAATCCCCGCTGATTCCAAATATATATATAATATAAAATGTGTTATTATTAGTATATTATTTATAATTTTATAATTATAATGTAATTAATATTTACAGATTAATATATGATATATAATAAATAATTTAATTATTTATTACTAATAATAATAATAATTTATATTAATATAATATTATTTATATATTTATTTATTAATTAATTAATTTGTTTAATTTATAGTATTAAATATTTATTTAAATATAATAATAATTATTATATTATTCATTTATATTCATAGACTTAATATTTAAATTATAAATATTTTTTATACTATTTTTATGTATATTAAGATTAAATTGTAATATTATGATATAGATTAATATATTTTTATTAATAAATAAATTCTTATATTTTTATTATTTATAAAATATAATATTTTAAAAATTTAAATATAATAATATAATAATATATATTATAATTTTATAATTATTTTTTATTTGTTTAATTTTTAATATTATATGTATGTTATTATTTTATATTGTAAATAATAATTTAATTATAAAATATTATTTTTTGGTTTTTTTTATTTTTTGTTGGAGGAATTCTTTGGAAAGGAAAAAACCCCTTTTGTGAAAGGGAAGGGAAAAATTTATTTTTAGGACGGGGGTTGTGGGGGGGGCAAGGGGGGGTATTGTAAAAGGGGGTGATTTGTGGGTTTCTTTAAAAAAAGAAAAAAATGTAGATTAAAAAAGTTAAAAAAGGGTAGTTTTTTTTTAATGTATATTTTTTGTTTTAATCATATTTTCTTTTAAAAAAAGTTTTTTTTTTTGGAATTAAAAATTTTTTTTTTTTTCCATGTATTTCTGATTTTTTTTGCTTGAAAAGCCAAATGGGGGAACCCCCAAGTTATTTTTGAGTTTTAAAAAAATTTTTTTGGCCAAACTTGGTTTTTGGGGAATTGGGGAAAAAAAAAGAAAAACGAAATTGATTTTGCAATTTAGTTTTTTTTGTTAAAGGTAGGGGGGGAAAGTTGGTGTGAATGGGGTTTTGAGGTTGCGAAGGGTTCCAAATTTTTTAAAAAAAAAAATTTCCTTTTGGGGTGGAATTAAAACCAAAACGGGGGGCGAAACTAAGGGTCTGTTAAATATTAGCATAAGAACTTTCAAGGAAGGAAAAAATGTTTGGGAAAAAGAAAAAAAGGGGTTAATTAATTTTGTTTAGTAAGTAAAAAAAAACCATTGGGTTATGGGGGATTAAAGGGTTTTATAAGATTTTTTCTTTAAGGCCTTACCCCAATGTTCTGTTTTTCAGGATTTTGGGGGGACCCCCAAATCTTTTTAGGGCCTTTTTTATGGGGTTTTAGCCTGAAGAAAGAATAAAAAAAAAATAAAAAAAAATTTGAAAAAAAGAATGTTGAATCTTGATTATTTTGGAAATTAATAAATTAATTTATAATGAGAAGAATAAACTTGATTTGGAGATATTTAGAGGGGAGTTCTTTCATAATGGAAATGAATGGATTTTGATTTTAGTGGTTTTATTATATAAAAAATACTATATATTATTTTTTTTTATTATTAATATAATATATTATATAAATATTTTTAATTTATTATTTATAATATTTATTACATACAAAGATCAATTACTTTTTAATTGGTCATTTTTCATTTACATTATTGATAACAATTATCTTATGGGGCGTTTGTGTTGGGTTGGATATTTGTTGTTTTTTGGTGTTGGTTGTTTTGTGGTGTTGTTTGTTTGTTTGTGTGGTTGGGTGTTCGTTGTTTTTTTGTTGGTTGGTGTGTTTTTTGGGTTGTTTTTTGTGGGCAAGGGGGGAAAATCGAAACACCGGCGGAAGGAAAAGTTGGGTTTGGAGGTAGTCTAAGACCATAAAGACAGGCACCAAGTGGGTCCGGGGAACGGGAAAAGGGGGGGGGGGGAAAAATTTGTGGGGGGGAGTTTTTTATTGGGCCAAAGGAAGGGCCGAAGGGGGGGAAATTTTCTATTCTGAAGCAGCTCACACAACCGCTCATATTAATATCAATTACCTTTTCTTTTTATTTCGTTTTGTGGAAAAATTTTCCTTTCATGTTAAAATATTTCTAGGTTGAAATTGCGTTTTATTTCCTGATAAATAAATATATATATATTATCTATAATATTTATAATTTTGGTTATAAATTTCCTGCTATTCAATATCTTATTTATTTTTATAAATTTTTAATTTATTTAATTTTTATTTTTTTATTTAAAATTATAAAATATAATATATTTAATTTATTTATATAGTTTTGGTTTTATTAAAATATTATAAAATTTAATTTATTTTATTTATTTAATAATATATTAAAGATAATATTATTACTTATTATTTTAATTATATAATAATATATATATGCTTAAAAATCTTTAATCTGTATTTATTATAGTTTGTTTATTATTTAATATATTAATTATTATTTTTATCTATATTTAAATTAATTTAGTAAAATTTATATTTATATTTAAAATATTTTAATATTTCTTTATATTTTTAGAATAATTTTAGGTAATTTTATTATATTTGAATTATATTAATTATTATATTTTATTTTAAAATTATATAATTTTTATTTTTATAATAAATTTATTATTTATATATATATATTATAAATAATTATTTTTTTATAAATTATTATATATATTTTTTTAATATATATATATATATATGATCAATATAGTAATAATGTTATGATGTGACCTAAATTTATATTATATATTTTGAATATATGTGAATTAAATAATTAATTATATAATAATACTGTATTTATAAAGTTAAATTTAAATTATATATTATATTATAAATATAATTTGATTACAGTAAATTATAATTATTTAAATAATTATGTTTGTTATTTTTAATTACATTAGCATTTAATATAAAATTAAATATAGTATAATATAAATAAATTTTTTAAAATTTTAAATTATTATAAAAAAAAAATTATATATATTTAAAAAATTATTCCAATCTATAAAAAAAACATTTTTATTTATATGATACATTATTTAATGAATTGCACATATGTTTATTATATTATAATTAAATTATAAATATATATTTAGCATTAAATAATAGTTATTTCATTAGTTTATATTATTTTCTATAGTACATATATTAATAATTTAATATAAATATTTAATATATTAAATTATATATAAAGTATGATAAATAATGATACTATCCCGATATTATATACGTAGATATAATTAACAGATAGGTTGCCAGATTGGTATGTTTGTTTATTATTTTTTTTTGAACTAATATAACCAGTGTTAAATATAATATATATTACAATATTATATAGTTTAATTAATTATTATGTATTCATAGCATTTATTAATATTACATAATTGAATAATATATATATATAGTATATATATATTTAAATTAATATAAATATAATATAACAATTATATATATATAATAATATAATTATATTATATATATATATATAAATAATTTATTATATATATTATATATAATATTTTATACGTAATTATAACAATATTAAAAAATTAATTATAGTAAAAATATTTATAAGTTATATAATTATAGAAAATACATTATATTATAGTAATTAAAATATGAAGTGGGATTCTTGATAAATTTTGAATTTTTCGGGAGCCTCTTTTTTCTCCCCATTATTTTTTTAAAAACCTTTTTTATTTTTTTTCTTTCATGAAGCTTTTTCTGAAAATTATGGAAAGTCTGCATTTAAAATGAACAATCAAGTTAACATCATCAAAATAGAAAATACTGAATTTAATAATTATATATTATATATAATATAATAATTATATATATTATTATAATTATATATATATTATAATAATATTATTATATTAAAATATTTATTATATATATTTATATTTAGGGCCTGGTTCTCGCAAATTTTCGGAAAAAAGAATTTTTTCGTTATTTCGGGGGGGGCCTTATTTTTTCGCCCAAAATGGGCCGGGAATAATTTTATGGGTTATTCGGCTTTTTGGCCCAAACGTTTTTCGGCCCCGATCCATAACACCTAGTAAGCCGAAAATATTTGAAAGCTTTATAAATTAAAAACAATAAATTTTTACGTTCCCCGTCAAAACATTTAAAGGGGGAAGGTTTATTTCAATTAAAAAATTGGAAAAATTTTTTTAGGGGAAAAATTTTAATTTCCAAAAAAAAATAAAAAAAATATAGCCAAAATTTTTAAAAAAACCCCCATCTTTATTTTTAGAATTCCTTAATCTAAAATGTTCAATTTTGTTTTATTGAATTTTATTTAAGAGACCCCCATGGGATCCATTTTCATTTATTTCTAAAAACTACCATTAAGAAAATTGGTGTTTTCAGTAGTCAAGGTGTGATTGAGGGGAGGGGAAATAAAAATGGGGGGATAACCATGGGAGGCTGGTATTAAAGGGGAAAGTGGGCTTGCTTAAATTTTTTTTTTCCCCAGAATTTTGTCATTGTTTTTATTCCAAAACATTGTTTGGGGGAAACATATGCAATTCCCACGATTTTCCATTATTATTTTTGTTCGGAAGGGTCTTTGTCAAAGATTATTTTATTTTACTTTTGCAAAAAGAAAAGCCCATTAATCCTTTTTTCTTTATTTTTTCATTTTATTTCATTCAGGGCAAACGGGGCAAAGCTTTGCAAAAAAAACTTTTAAAAAACTTTTTTACCAGCACGAAAAATTTCAATTTGGCAAACAAGCGCAAAAATTAATTTTCAAAAAACGTTTCTTTACGCCAAAAAAACCCTGCGAAAACCAGAACTTTTATGATTATGGCGCTTAAAAAAAGATTTGGTTTTGAAACCAAAAAAAAAAAGTTTTCCCCTATTTTTTTATCTTTCATTTTATAACCGCTGCGAATGCAAATTCAAGAAAAAATGACCGTAACAATAGTGAACTGGGCAAAAAAAAAATATTTTTTTCCATAAATGATAATTTTTTTGGGAACCAAAAAAAAAACAGTCACTTTTATAAAAAAAAAACAAAAAAAAAGCATTAACCAACGTTTGAAGGTACAACAGTCGGCGGGAAAAAAGTGATTCCCTTTTTCCATTTTTTTTTAAAGCAATTAAAAAATTTTCTAATTTTTTATTTTTTTTTAAAAAAATTTTAAAAAAATTAAAGGCCAAAAAAAAAAAATTCGGTAAAGGGAAAAGAAAAAAAATTTAATTACCCCATTTAAAATTTGGGTGTGTAAAAGGGGCTTTAAAAGGAAATGTAGCAAAAGAAGAGGAAAAAAAAAAACAAAAAGGGACCTTTTTCTAAAGTTTCTATGTTGAAATTAAAAATCTTTGTTTGTGTAAGGTTACTTTTCCTTAGTCTGCGGAATTCAAAGCCTTAATTTTTTTTTCAAAACCTACATTGGATAGTAGAAATCCAAGTAAAAAAAATTATTGGACCCTCCGTTGAGTACATAAATAGGAAAAAATTGCATGAAAAAAAAAATTTTAAGGCTTCCCTGAACCTTTCTTCTTGGCTGGGGAAGCGGATTTGATTTTTTTCACCCCTTAAGGGGTGGGGAAAAAGTTGGGGAAAGGGATTGGAAGGGGTTTTCCCAATTTTTCCCCACTTCTTTTAAATGGATTTTGGTTTTAAAAGGAAAGAAAATTTGGGTGGCATTTTAAAAAATTTCGTTTCCATTTTTACCAGGAAAAAAAAAAAAAGTGAGAAGTGAAAAAAAAAGGGAAAGTCTCATTCTTCTGACGATGTGGTTATTGTACATAAAAGTTAAAAGGCTACATTTAACGGAATTACATCAAGAAATAAAACAATATATTAGTTTTGCCTACTTTGACCAAGATAAGCGAGTTGAATACAATGTGATTATTCCCTTCAAATTGGTGGGAAAAACCACTGGAAATAGTTTTATGAATTTTAAAAACTAGCCAATAAAATACCGCTTTCAGCTTCACCGCACAGTCGAAAGTGAAAAAAAGGGGGGGGGAATATTAGAACAGGGGGAAATATTTATGAAGCCACAAGAAATAGGTGATCCCCTGAAAATGGAGAACTGCTAGATGTTCTGTCATTTAAACTAGAGCTTATTCAAATGAAGTCTAGTTTAATATCTTTAACTACGAAACTTTTCAATTTTCATTTATTATTTTTTTAATATGTGAATTGTTTGCTATTAGGTAAGAAAATAGTTATTTACTTTTTGTTTTATTACTTTGTATATAAACTGGTAAACATGAAATTTTCTTGGACGGGGTTTCGCATTTGATTATTGATGTGCTGATTCCAAAAATCTAATCGGTTTTTGCATATCACATTGCATTTGTGAGATATTGTTCTTGATAACACAGATTGATAAAATTTTTTATGAATTTTTTTAGTTTTTCAAGAGGGTCTATTACAATTATTGGGATATATATATATTTATATATATATATATATACATATATATATATATATATATATATATATATTATATATATATATATATATATATATATATATATATATATATAATATTAAAAAATAATATTTTTAAATTTATATAAATATATATATAAATATTTATATATAGTTATATATATTATATATATATATATATATATATATATATATATATATATATAAATATATATATATATATATTATTATATATATATATATATATATATATATATATATATATAATATTATATATAATATATATATATATATATATATATATATATATATATATATATATATATATATATATACGTATATATATATATATATATAATATATATATATATATACAATAATATATATATAATATTATGATATATTATATCATATATAATAGATATATATATATAGTTGATAATGAAGGGAGAAGAAACAAATCGCCAATGATATGATACATGTGCTTGTTAGATACATGTCAAAACATGATAATACAACTATGAATGAAAATTTTGGCCACAACAATGAATTTGAATAAAGGAATGGGTTTAGTTAATGTAACATACCTACGATGGTAGTAACTTTCTCTTCGTAGACGATGTACTGTGCATAGCGTCGTCTGGAATATCCCTCATTAAGCTCCAACAATAGTCGCCATCATATCTGATATCTCACTTGCCGGTAACGTCCTTCCATAAACTTTAGATCTTGATGGAAGCGTGTTCACCTGCTCATCACTAACGATCGCCCTAGGTTTATCGGAAAAAATTTCTTAGGTGAGAATGTAAGTAGTGGAACTTTATAACCATTCTACATCCATGAGAATGAAAACTTGTCTAGCAGTTCCTGTACAAGTTTAGTGGTTCTCGGCTTTCCTGTTCCCCAGAAAATTCTTTGCTACATCTGAAAAAGCATTCCACGCTCTTGCCTCTAACACAGTCATTGTTGTAGCAAGGCAGCATCACGGAGAGTGTCCGTAATTGTGGGGGGGAGTGGGGGGGGGGGGGGGGGGGGGGGGGGGGGGGGGGGGGGGGGGGGGGGGGGGGGGGGGGGGGGAGGGGGGGGGGGGGGGGGGGGGGGGGGGGGGGGGGGGGGGGGGTGGGGGGGGCCATTCAAATATCTCTCTTTTTCTTCCGTCACTCAGGACCAGGAAACCATTGGAGCATATATAGGGAAGCATCACCATAATGGTCCAAGGCCTTCCAAAATTGTTCATCAAAACCAAGTTTTATTTGTAGTGGAGGTAAGATATGTTTTCTCTAAGTACAAGTGGTCACGTACGATGTTCCTGTCACCTGGCGTCAAGGTTTTCCTCGGTGGCCATTCTCTTTTGGTCCAGTGATCCTTTTCCACCCGGCTGTCCCAATGAGCATAGGAAAGCAGGGATATTTGGCGAAACCTGCGTTGTCTGACGAGCAAAATGTTTTACCATTTTGAGGTCGACGCATATTAACCATCCATGTACCTGATATTGTGGCCTCTTCAAAACTGTCTTGATATTTGCATACTCCTCTCTCATCCGTACCGATAACCCTACTGGAACCGAAGCATACCTGTTGCCGTTGTTGAACAACACACACTTTAAACTGCTCTTGAAAGTGTTAAATAAACAGTCGCCACTCACATGCATCGGATATTCTGGGAGTCCCATAGCGAGTAGTAGGGCCGGCAACTTCACTGCAATACACAAGGTTCCATCTGACTGGAAGAGCCTGCGCAGCTCTGCTTCTCTGTTACGATAAACTGTTACTCTGTGTGCCAAGTTCCAGTAGTCATTTTTCATGCAAGCTCGAAGCCAACAGCTCAGGAACAACTTCGGCAAATACAACGCTCATACAAGATCGTTCAGTTCACCCTGGTGAACAATGACGGGCCATCGGACTGTATTTCAGATGGATGATGATAGACATTCATCCAGGTCATTGTCAGCTATACATGTAGGACGGTCACTAAAGTTACCACTTGGCATTCCCAAATATCGACCGCAGTTAACTTGCTTGCTACTGCAGATATATGCGGAAGGTAACGTCTATACAGCCTCCGTAGTGCGCACATGAATTTTGTCATCCTAGGGAATATGCAAAAAATAGGGATCCATGATTGCACGGGATGTGATACAGCAAATTCGAGAATATATA
>JABUQX010003531.1:0-5000 GCA_015478945.1 Trachelipus rathkii | reverse complement strand
TACTACTACTACTACTACTACTACTACTACTACTACTACTACTACTACTACTACTACTACTACTACTACTACTACTACTACTACTACTACTACTACTACTAATCCTACTACTACTACTGATGACGATACTACTATTTTTACATTTTTTCTTTCTCACCTAATTTTGAAATTTAGAAGCAAAATATTTTAATATATTTATTACAAACAATATAAATATTCTTCTAGATTTATTTTGTGCTTGTCGTGTTCTTTAACATTTTAGAGCATTTTATTAGTGTGCCAACTGCTTTATCAAGAAATATAATGATTAGAGTGTAATAAACTCCCCCCACGGTAGATATATCGATAATATTCGATATGTAAAAATATCTATATTTTATAATTAATATCGGTATTTCATAGCACGCTATATACATATAACATTACATAAAAATAGCTACACCAATATAACTATTTTATTAAGTTAAATAACGATAAATAGATTTGATTTTGATACACAAGTTAGCTGGTATTGCTTACCTTCTGGGGTAAGATTGGACAATTTTGGAGAGGCATCGATAAATTGGTTATTTTATTTTGCATGTATAAAATAATCAAATAAAATAAAATCGAAATATATCGGTAGTGGTGTCGGTATCGGTATCGGTAAATAGTGGACGATATATATACTCCTCTCTCAAAAAATAGTGCAGTGGCTTATAAAATATACATTCATTATTCCAGGATATTTTCACAGTCACTGATTTAATTTCATTTATCCCCTTTTTGGTATTTATTGTTAACGCTTCATGCTTCTTTGTTCAGCTCTTTTAAATTCATTTTTAATTCATTTTTCTCTTAACTCTAAATATTTATTTAGTGAATCGCTGATTGCAATTCTTCTAAAAACAAACATATTTTAAGGTCAAGGGTTCATACGATTATAACTATCTATCTATCTATCTATCTATCTATCTATCTATCTATCTATCTATATATATATATATATATATATATATATATATATATATATATATATATATATATATATATATATATATATATATATATATATTTATATATATATATATATATATATATATATATATATATACTGTATATATGTATATATATATAGTTATATACATTTATATATATATATATATATATATATATATATATATATATATATATATATATATATATATATATATATATATATATATATATATATATATATAGAGTTATAGCAGTATATATAGTATATATATATATATATATATATATATATATGTATATATATATATATATATATATATATATATATATATATATAAGTAAACTTACATAAACATTCAAATTATAATACTATGAGCTTAGTTATTATTCATCAGTTGGTAGAAAAGTATTTCAAAAACTAAATGACTAGCTACAAAATCTAGTCACACAAAACGAGAGTGCACAATCTCCCGACAAAACTATGAATACTTGAAGGTGAATATTAAACAGATAAACAACTTTACAATTTGAAAGACCTTGCAGCTTCTTTTAATAGTGAAAAAGCCATTTTGAACTAATATTTTTAGAATTTGACGATACAATCTTAGAAAGCGCTGGGCCTCAAAAGGACACGGCCCTAGGTGGTGGGTAGCTTCGTTTGATGCACAATCAACGATATATATATATATATATATATATATATATATTTATATATAACATACATACAAATATATGTTCATATACATATATAGTGAGAGAAAGAAAGAGAGAAAGAGGAGGAGAGAGAAAGAGGAGAGAGAGAGAGAGAGAGAGAGAGAGAGATGGACATTGAGGGGCCGGACAGGACATGGATGGTGGAGGAGAGAGAGAGAGAGAGAGAATATATATAGTATATATATACATACATATACATATTATTATTATCATTAAGTATATATACATACATACATAATATTGGTGCCATAATATATGGCTTACATATTATGCTGTTGGTTGGTTATAATATGGTTGGCTATATATATGTTATTATATATATGCTGCTGGTTATATACATATGAGCATAGGCTTGAGCATATATATATGTTTATATATATATATATATATATATATATATATATATATATATATATATATATATATATATATATATATATATATATATATTTTCCTCAAAAGCACATATTTTGGATATGTAAACACAAATATTTTCTTTTTACATACAAAAATTAGAGCTCACTTTCATTTGATTTCTTGGAGGCAATAGAGTCATAAATGGCGATGTGGATGAAAATATCGA
Organism: Trachelipus rathkii; assembly: GCA_015478945.1. Classification (NCBI taxonomy): domain Eukaryota; kingdom Metazoa; phylum Arthropoda; class Malacostraca; order Isopoda; family Trachelipodidae; genus Trachelipus; species Trachelipus rathkii. The sequence continues at coordinate 2,725 of JABUQX010003531.1, read as the reverse complement.
TGATTCTAAAGAATTTGTCTTGAAATCTTCAAAGGAATTGCTTCACTTCATAGTGCCAAAATCAAAACAAGTCTTCCTCTTCGTTTTGTCAAATAACTTGGATTAGTTCAGAATACTTATGTAATTGTTATTCATATTGTTGAAAATACAAATTATATATATATATATATATATATATATATATATATATATATATATATATATATATATATATATATATATATATATATAATGATAAAATTACTCCTTGAGTGATTCTTTACTTACCAGGATTAGATCCCGGGACCTCGCAGACGGAATAGCAAGTGTGTTGACCACTTGACCACAATGAGCTCAAGAGATGACTTCATACCTATGAAGATTCTTGTAAGAACAAGGACCCGCCTATGTCATGACAGGTACCTCAGCCGCGCACGTCCACTCACACTCGGGTCAAAGGTAACACATGACATATGTATGGAGAACACTCTTTACCGAAGAATTTATTTGTATTGATGTAAATACTGCTTTAAATATACCCCAGTTCAATATATATTGATAAAATTACTCCTTCAGTGATTCTTCACTTTACCAGGTAAATCCTGCCCCTCCCACAGGAAGGATCTCACTTGACCTCAAGCTTAACTTAGAACCTTAAAATATGGCTGCCTGTCAGACAACAGATTTAATGTAAGTTTACTTGTTAGAACTATCCTCTCTCTCTCTCTCTTTCTGATATATATATGGTTTAATTATCACCTTGCCCACTTACTGCACAGAGCCCAATTAAAAGGATTAGTTAAGGGCATCAAAAGTGTTACATCGATGCATATATGAGCATATATATATAGTATATATATGGCGTGGCAGAGAACATATACATATATGTGTGTGTGTGGTGTCTTTATTTACACCACTAAGTACATACAACGGCTATATTTTCAGCGATATTTTTTTTAGCTTTAAAAACACAAAGAAAATAAAAAACACATTTACTCGTTTTAAATTGTTGCCAGAATTTGTTACACGAAACGCATTCTTTAGTTTAATTAACAAATAACACGAGATAGCTTTTGGAAGATCCCAGAACTCCTGAGAATGTCATGCTAGCGAAAGCATGAAAGTAATGAAAGAAATGCGGAAACACATACACAGACGTACAAACACTCCTTTACTAATAAATAATACGTAGCCTTAAAAGAATATTTGAACGTGAAAACAAATAACACAACAAACATACATTACTCTCATTTCACACACACACATACATACATTACACATACATATTACAGACATACATATAGAGTGCTCAAAGACATTTCCAGCAATAAACTAAAAATTCATTCTTTGTATTATTTGAGTGCACCATCTCAAGGGTGGTCTCAACTCACTTAGGGATCCGACATTACATATATATTAGAAAGAGTTGAGCATATATATAGCAGGAGAAAGAGCATATTATATATATATGTATATGTGAAATATATGAAAGTATATATATATATATATATATAAGTGAGAAAGAGAGAGTATATATATATATAGTATAGAGAGAGAGAGAGAGATATAGTTATATATATATATATATATATATATATATATATATATATATATATATATATATATATATATATATATATATATATATATATATGTGGATATATATATATATATATATATATATGAGAAAGAGAGAGAGAAAGAGGAGAGAAAGAAGAGAGAGAGAGTAGAGAGAGAGAGAGAGAAAGAGAAAGAGTATCTTAGAAAATGAGCCCATGGAAATACAGGAGAGAAAGAGAGAGAGAGGAGAGAGAGAGAGAGAGAGAGAGAGAGAGAGAGAGAGAGAGAGGAAGGAATGGAATGGAATGGTGGAATAGTGGAATGTCCCACGGGTAAACGTAAGAACGATGGCAAGAGTCGGGTTTCTCGGCCTACCAGACGGGGGACTTCGTCACCCCCTCTGTCCCTCCACATCTGAACCCCTGTGGAATTAAAAAGAAAAATACCAACATTTTCAGAGCAGAATATAACTATTTGGCAACTCTTCCTCTCGCACTAAAGCAAAAATGGAAGGTTGATGAGACTGTAAGGGTTGTTGAGAGCATACTTTGCCAGACCAAAGATTATACTAATATTTAAGGTGTTAATAAATATTAGAATAAATAATTTTTTTTATGTTTCATCGATGAAATTGTTTGCTAAAAGACACACCTTTTTACATAAACCAGCCTAAGTTTAGACCTTTTCCTTTGCTTAATAGATTAATATTAATACTCACATATATTACATATATATATATTACATACATATATATATATTATTATTATTATTATTACATATAACACAGTGAGCATATATGATATATATATATATATATATATATATATAAGTATATATATATATATATATATTATATATATATATATACTTATATATATATGATATAAAATATATTTTTTTTATTGCCGTTTATTTTCTTCCCAAAATTAGTAAATGAAATTACTAAAGCAATATAGGGAGAACAAATGATGATCTCAAAAGTTTTGATATTAAATCTGATAAAATTGCCATCCACCTCAAATCTCGCTAAGACTATAAAGAGCTTTTCAATACCCTTATATATATATATATATATATATATATATATATATAAGGAAGCGGAGCATGAGAATCATGAAAGTGTGACACAGCTTAATGGGGTATAGGAGAGAGACCCAATCTGATAAATGGAACGAAGTATTACCAA
>JABUQX010003530.1:20000-21657 GCA_015478945.1 Trachelipus rathkii | reverse complement strand
ATAACTTGCCTCAGTCATAGTAAGCCTAACATTGAAGGGAATAATTGTCTTTGTTTACACTTTCCTAATTTTAATTTATTTAGTGCAATCTTTCGAGCCTTATTCTAACTTTTCTTAATAGTCCTTATGAGGAACACAGTGCTGGTGCGCATTATATTTCTCTATTATAGAAATTAAGGTACTACAGAACAAGCAATTCATTTTACCACTATTAAATATCACAAATTATAATTAACATTCATCATTAAAAACTCTATTTACTTCTTGCACATTTTTGTTTAACTCATTTAGACATAATGGACTTGTAAATAAAAAAAAATAGGAGATAAATTATTGATTGTAACAAGGTCATCAAACTAATCGAAGCAAAAAAGCACATATCGATAAACAGATACACATGTGTATGCAACACCACTGGGATTAAATTAGACTGACTGACACTGAAATATGAACAAAAAATTCCGGAAACACTAACTTTAACTGCAAATAAAACGTGCAATTGGCGCAAAAGACAAGACACATTTCATAAAGATGCATTAATATTTCTTATTTTTATTTTTGTATGTTTTGTACATTTGAGTTTGAATGATTTATAAAATATTTCATTCCTATTTTGGCAATCATTAACTATTAATTTATTTTGTACAATTTACAACAACTATATCCCATGTATTATTGTAACTAATTAGAATTTGTTTCTTAAATAACTAAGATTTATCAAGATAAGCCACACTTGGTGGTCCAGAAGGCCACAGGTTCCACACCAATGGGTTAAACTAACAGGAAAGGTATTTAAAGTAATAAGAGGTTTGAACGATAAGGAATTCTCTCTCATTGCTGATTCAAAAGGGTCTTATCTCAAAACAGAAGGGAGTTATAGGGTTTCAAAGAGACGGTTGAGTGACCTTCCAAAATTGTAACCCTTTTAAACTTGGAAACTAAAGTCACACAAAATTTTTATCACACTAGTGAATGAATAATAACTTATGAAAATAATAAATTACACACAAGAGAATCGATCAAATTCATATGAAACACAAATAAAACAACCTTTAATTTGTCTATTCTTACCAGACTTTCTTCTAATTGAGAAATTTGTTCAATATTTTGATCAGACTCCAAATATTCTTCCTTAAAACTCAACGGCTCAGCTTTTATTTCAATCCCATCTTTGACATATATGTCTGAGTAAATTATTTCTTTCTGTGGAAAAGATAAATTTGTAATTGATAAGTTTAATTGTAACAACAACTATAATAATAATAATAATAATAATAATAAAATAATAATAATAATAATAATAATAATAGTAATAATAATAATAATAATAATAATAATAATAATAATAATAATAATAATAATAATAATAATAATAATAATAATAATAATAATAATAATAAATTCCTTACCGGAACTTTTTTCAACAATGAATCCTGTTCAAAACTTTGAAAATCGTTTCTGACATCTTCTGAACTTTCTAAGAATTCATTCTTAATTTCCATTTCACTCTTAATATCCATAATAACTGTTTCAAAATTTACTCTGTTCAAATATCTCAATGCGTCAAAATCTTTCCTGCTTTATAAAACAATTAAAATGTTTATACTAATCTTTATTAAATGGTCCTTAATTTATTTTATCAGAATGATGAAGATAA
>JABUQX010003530.1:0-5000 GCA_015478945.1 Trachelipus rathkii | reverse complement strand
TTCCTTTAAAAAGTACAGTCGACTTTTTGCATGTGGCATTTCTAAATTCTTTTTAAATAATTATGATAAAAATGTTACTGAAAGCTGAAACAGAGTAAGAAAACATTAATGAAGCCACAAACAAAATATTATGAATATCAAAATTCAGAATATAAAATAAAAATATGGAAAACCCATAAAAATTTTGAACACAAACTCAGGGGCTTCCACCTTGAAGGAAATTGGAACCAGAACATGTCCAAATTAGAGCATATTTGCTAAAATTTATAATATAATTGTTCAAACATGTAAATTCCACAACTTAATTGAAAAAAACAAAGAAAAAAAACAAATTTTTACTTGTTTTTTTCAGGCTGTGTTTTTTTCATGAAAAAACCGTTTTTTTCGGAAAAAAAACGAGCTTGTTTTTTTCCTTTCCCAACCCTAATCATGTACCATGTCCCGCATTGCAACAGAGTGGTGTAGGTAGTTGAAAGGTTTTGCGCTTATAAACACTATTCACGAAAAGCAAGCTTTGATAGAAGAGGTTTTCAACCCCTTGCTATCAGTCAAAGAATTTAAAAATTTTCTTCAATGACTCGATGACTGAGAAACGAGCTTTAACCGTTCTAGAAATTAAAATTTTCGTAATTTTCATCTTCTTTTTTACTTAAATTATATATATATATAATATTATATATATATATATAATATATATATATATTATATATATTATATATATATATATATAATATATATATATATATATATATATATATAATATATATAATATATATATATATATATATATATATATATATATATATACTAATATATATATATAGTGATGGGACGATTCCAAATTTTTCCAGCCGATGCCGATTCCGATACCAGTCAAAAGTGCCGATTTCCGATTCGATTTCTTTATTATATATATATATATATATATATATATATATATATATATATATATATATATATATATATTTTTTATATATATATATATATATATATATATATATTATTTTCTGTTCTTTTTTACTTTATCTACCTTATTTTCCCAAGATTGGGAGTAAGGAGCGCACAAGCATCGGAAAGAAAAGCAGTAGGAGAGTATACAAATGTCCCGAAAAGAAAAGCCCAGCCTTTACGCCCCCTCTGTGACAATAACTTAGTATAAAATTACGCTCACAGACAGAACCACCCTAGAAGCTTCATGGACTGCGACGGACCCTCACTATGGTAGATCGTCAATGTAAGGGTTAATCCCTTTGGCCCAGGTGGGCCACAACCAGGTGCCCCCATACAAAAACCCCGCCATTCGTCTCCTGTCATGCACCTTTGTTCTCGCATCTGGCCCACAAACTTTCACATTTCTCTCCTTCAGACAATCGTTCACGACTCAATCCACTTTCTCTTCGGTCTCCAGCCGGCGGTCCCAACACACTCTCCACTGATACATCTGCTTAACAGCCGACTATCATTCATCCTTTCCATATGACCAAACCATCTCAACATACTTTCATTTATTCTCTCATTTACCCCTTTCTTCACACCACACAACTCTCTAATACGTTCATTCCTCATTTTATCAATTCTTCTCACACCTAGCATGCCCCTAAGATTGTCCATCTGAACACATTGAACTTAGATCTATACTTCTTATTTCAGACCATAGTCTCACTACTATACAATAACACAGGTAACAACATACCCTCATGTAAGACCCTAGCGCACTCAAGACTTAGTTCCTTTACATTCACCAAAGATTTAATTGCACCAGCAACCTTCCTGCCATTCACAACTTTCCTACTACACTCTGCATCATCCGTTCCCTTCTCCTCCAACACATACCTTAAATATTTAGCAGGTAACTTGCTCCAGCCTGCTACACCATCTAACATAACTTCCACTGAGGAGGACTGTTCCTCACTCACAACCATAACCTTTACTTCTTCATCTTACATTTATTTTCAAACCCCCTCCTTTTACACACCCTGCCAAATCCTCTACCAATCTCTCAATCTTCTTCAGATTCACCACACAGAACCAAATCATCCGCATATATAGGTAGGGCACCCTCCACTCATCTCCATTCTCCATCATTCTAAACACCATTTTCCTGCCGATCCCCACCTCGGAAATTCTTTCATAACCCCATCCATATACAAATTGAATAACCAAGGAGACATAACACAACCCTTTCTCACTCCGCTATTAATCCTAAACCAATCACCATTGACACCATTTATTCTTACACACGCTTTACTATCGTCATACATACTTTGATTCCATTCAGAAGCCTACCACCAACACCATATATCATAACACCTGCCATAGTAAAGCTTCTCTATTAACTCATTTATATCTACATATAAAATATTACATATAAATATATATATATATATATATATATATATATATATATATATATATATATATATATATATATATATATATATATATATATATATCATATATATTATATATATATATGCCCTAATTTTTTTGCTAAATCAACTAATTTTAGATATTTAAAACCTTATAAATTAATGTTATAGAATTCTCTTATATTTTATCTTTGCTAAAGAAATAATTAGTTAATTACCTTTTTATTTATTTAACCACTGAAAAATAATAGCAATATTTAAAAATCTTACAATAAATGAACAATTTGTCATTTTTTGTTTAAAAAAGAAGTTCCCATTCTTTAATTACTAAAAGTAAGATCTTCAAGCAAAATTATCTTGATTATTTAGAATTCTAACATAAATCTTAAGTTGTAGTGCCAAAAACATTAACATTTTCTCCCGTTTCTGAGTGCATCCAATTTTCTTAGGAGATAAATGGATCCTCCAATTCTGAAGAGTCTTTCAAGCTTTCCACGGAAAAGGGGACGAGCTTGAATATTTTCTAGCAAGGACAGCCAAATGTTGAAAGGTACCTTTATTCGATGACCACCATTGTAAAGGACTTTCTGAATTTTTAATAAGTTTCATATTTTTATATTGGCTGATTTCTTACTTTATAACATCTTCAATTTTTTTCAATATATGTTGCTTCTCCTTGGAATGAGTTTCGTTGCTGGTTTTTAAAGCCTTTTTCTTTTTAAATTCCGAAAAATAACTTTCAAAACTGAAGTTAAAACAATTTTCTTCAGTATCACTTTTTTCGCTCCATTCTGTTGATAAATGAGAAAAATCTGAAACTTGGTTTAATGTAGTGGAAACTGTTTTCCTTTCCTTTATACAACATATATCTTCGCACATCCATTGCTTAAGAATATCCTCCACTTTTTATCGTTCTATTCATCCTCAAGGAATGTAGTTTTAAAGCGTGGATCAAGATAGGTACCAAGCACAAGATTCTTATCAGCAAAGTAAATGCTGAATCTATTTTTTACTGAATTTTTCCATGCTGATACTGTAGACCCAAGTCCCTCAAATAGTTCTTTTTTTCTGACTCTTTTAAAAAAAATGCAAAAATCATTTTCATATTTGGGATTATTGCCCGATGCCATTGGATTCCTTGTGGCCTTCAGATAAAATTGTGTATATCAACAAAATTTTTTAAGGTATTTTTAGCAATTTTTTCAAGAACTTTCCATTGTTTCTAAGATGCAGTTTTTGAATGATCACTGCAATATGAAATGAGAGCTGTCTTTTGTTTCAAAAATTTTTTGAAAGCATATGATACTGGCAATTACATCTGGTTTGTATATCCTGAAATAAATGCTGCTGCTGTGGTAAATTAAATCTAGTATGATATTCTTCATACTTGGAAATAGCTTGGGGCGAGTGATTAAAATGACCTACGATTTGTCTGCATATGGATATATTTTTTTACGTCTCTTTGTTCAAATATAGCATCATTGAGAACTAGTGTCAAAGAGTGTAAAAAGCAAGGTAATTTCTGGAATCCTGCTTGTGTAACTCCTGCAACCATATTAGGTGCGTTATCCCTTACTACAGCATGATTTTATTAGCAGGAATATTGAATTCTTCCATAACATTTTGAAGACAATCACTTATATTAGATGCTGTGTGAGATACGTGAAAAGGTGAAACTTGAAGGATAGCATTTATATTCAATAGCTCCAATTATTACAAGCCTACAAGGCAAATATTTCACTGCTCACTTACGAGTTCACGGGTATATAATTATCAAAACATATTACATAACATGACTAATGAAACATTGCCAAATGTCTGCCTGTCTGAAAATCCTAACGTAATATCTTAGGCTCTACGTAAAGATGCGCCGCTCAATCCAGTTTTTTTTAATTAAATAGAATTGGAACTGAAATTAAAAATCAATACGGCAGACTTCGAAATATTGTCTTTGAAATATCATAAAGATCGAATAAAAATTATTTTCAGATTGTATACCAAAGAATCGGTACAATTTTGCCGATTCCGATTCCGATTCCTGAAAAACAGCCGATTCCTCCGATTCCGATGCCGATTCCGATAAATTGTCCATCACTAATATATATAAATATATAATATATATATATATATATATATATATATATATATAATATATATATATATATATATATCCGCAAGGTGTCTGATAATTTCCGTATCTATCTGACCTACTGTATGTTAATATAGGCGTTTTCGTTTTTGCATTTGTGCTTACGAAACGTAAGAAATGCTCGAATTTGCGTTCGTTTTTGATAAACTTAGCGCAAAATCGTAAGAAAAATGCTTACCACACGTAAAGAATTTCCGTAATTCTATAAAGTTGCTATTTCCTGTGATTGCTGAATTTACCACGTTCTTACGAAAATGTGCAAACAAAAAAATGACGGCGTTTTGTAGGGCCTACCACGCAGTCATTTTTTTAGTGATGTGTATTTCTTTCAATAAAAATCCGCTTTAAATCTAATTTCTTCCAAATCGATAAACTCCCATCACAATGTTTGATCAATTTTTTGCAATAATATAAACCATTTTTTATTTATTTCTATTTATCCGAAATCGGACGGGCTCAATCCCACAAGGCATATCTCTCTC
>JABUQX010003529.1:67500-82536 GCA_015478945.1 Trachelipus rathkii | reverse complement strand
GTTTGTGATGCTATATTGTCAATTTTAGAGTGATGATGGAAAACTAATAGCAAGTGGTGCCATCGACGGTTTTATCAATCTTTTTGATATTGAAAGTGGTAAATTGGTTCACACGTTAGAAGGGCATGCGATGACAATTCGAGCCTTAGCATTTTCTCCAGATTCACAATTGTTATTGACTGCAGCAGATGATGGACATATGAAATTATATGATGTGTAAGTGAATGATTTTTTTCTCCCATTTTGCATTTTCACTCTATTATTTATTGACTTATTTATTTATATAGTTTTAATATTTTATTTTCAGTATCATTGAGAAATTATAAGAATTTATAAATTTATTTAAACACATTATATATGCAGCGAATATTAATTAGTTATAAATCATCTCTTGTTTAGCAATTTCATACTTTATTTAGCCTATTGATTCTGGTCGAAGTTTTAATTTTTTGTTCTTTTTTATTTCTTCTTTTCTTTCTTTATCCTCCCTACATGTTTCCAGACGGGAGTAGGGTGCGTAACATGCACCAGAAAAAGAATGGGTAGGTAGAAGAACATGACGTAAGTAGAGAGGAAAGACCTTCACCCCCCGCCCTCCTCCCATATCCTCCCCTCGTACCCTTAACTGTGAGCCCGTCGCAGCCGGTCTATTTCCCAACACACTCGACCTCTGTACATCCTCTTAACCGACCGACTATCACCCATCCTTTTTATACGACCAAATCATCTTAATATACACTTATTTATTCTCTCATTTACGCCTTTCTTCATATTGCACAGCTCCCTAACAATCTCATTCCTCATTTTATTAATCCTCACACCTAGTACGCCCTTAAGATTATCCATCTGAACAGAGGGTACCTTATATCTATACCTCTTATTACATACCATAGTTTCGTTACTATACATTAGCCACCGTCCTATCACTCAAACTTTCTTAGTACACTGCATGTTCGTTCCATCTTCATCCAGCATATAGCCTAAATATTTAAACTCAGATACTTGTTCCAGTTGCTCACCATCCAGCATGATTTCACACTGTGAACTCTCCTCACCCACTACCATCACCTCTTATCTACATTTACTTTCGAACCCATCCTTTTACACACCCTGCCAAACACCTCTACCTATCCTCTCAAGCTGTCTTCAAATTCGCCACACAAAACCAAATCATCAGAATAAAACAAGCAGGACACTCTACACCCTCTTCCTTTTTCCATCAGTCTTAACACTCTCCTCTGCCACCCCTGCCTTAAATTCTTTCAACACCCCACCCATGTAGCCATAACACATCCCTGCATCACTCCACTATTAATATTAATTCATTTAATCTCTACTCCATTTATTCTTTCACACGCTTTACGATCTACATATATACTATTTATTCCATTAAGAAGCCTACCACAAACACCATATATTACTAGCACCTGCCGCAGAACTTCCCTATTAATTTATCTCTTTACCAAATTAAATCTTTTTTTGTCTTTTATAGTCTTTACATGTCCTTCTTTAACGTTTTTCAGCTGTAACTAATAATAATAATAATAGTTGGAAAGAATTCTTTTTTTTATTAAAATGGTTAGTTTTGGTGGTAACTTCGAATTCCTTAAGCAAACATTCAATTTTATCATTTTAAAAATCTTAAAAGTTTTTCCAATTTTTATTTTTACATTTTTTTTTTTGAAGTATGGGAAAGTGAAAGGATCATAGTTTAATGTTTGCCAAATACTGAATAAGTGAAGGACTGAATGTTATAATTGGTGTACTTGAAAACTTCATGCGATTGGCACATGTTTAGTTGAAAATATGAGACGCTAATTCTTTGTAGTTTGGTGCAATAACATTCAATGTATATCTTACCAAAAAGGAGTTATTCGTCACTGAACTTCAAAATGTTTATTTTCATATTTAAAATCGAGCATTATCATTATTTTTATAAATATAGGAAAGCATTTCTGTATTCATTTATATTTTATAGTGCAAAAAACTGCCCTATGACCGGTAACTCCTTTTTTGGAAGAAAATGACATTGGCAGTTCTTGCACCAAGAGACAGAATTGTCAGTTTGTTTTATTGATCAACGGAATGATTACAAAGTAAAAATATTTTAGAAAGACCACATTTGCTTAAAGTAGTTATCAGATTTTTTTTCCTTATTTAATAATTTTAACGTTTCCTTATGTATAATTTCTTACAAAATTTAGCTTTTAAATAATTTACAATTCACCTTTACCTCGATCAAGTGGACCTTCGTGATCATTTTAATGTACAGTATATAATTATGCATCGTATTTCTAATATTAGAGTTAATATTTCAATTAATATTTCAATGAGAAAAAAAGAAATACTAAAAGGTGCATACTTAGGAGAAAACAAGAGGTAAATGAACAGTTTGGAAGGAGGAATGGGGACTTACAAGGGAAAAGGAAGGTCTTCTTGAAGGAAGCGTGAAAGGTTAAGAATTAGAATAAGGGGAATCTGCTTAGAATAATGAATAGGGATGGTGCTTTTGTAACGGATGAAATGGATGTGAGGGGAGTGTGGAAAGAACACTTCGAAAATCTCCACACTATTAACAGTAATGAAGAGGTGATAGTGAATGTGTGTGGGTTTGATGGTGCAAGAAGGAATAGGTATTTTGGAGATGAGGTTATTAGTAAGGAGGAGGTAATGGGTAGAGTGAGAAAGTTGAAGAATGGTAAATCTGCAGGCATAGATGAAATTACTGGTGAAATGATCAAGAACGGAGGCGAGATGGTGATTGATTGGATTTGGAAGTTGTGTAATAAAGCGTTCATGGAAGGTATAGTTCCAAGGGATTGGAGGAGAGCTGTAATAGTACCCTTATATAAGGTAATGGAGATAAGGGGGAATGGCTGAAAATTAATAGTGGAGTAAGTTTATTGAGTGTGTTAGGGAAGGTATATGCTGGTTATTTTGCCGAAAGAATGCGTCGAGTGCACTGAAGGACTGATTGGTGAAGAAAACAAGGTGCGTTTAGGAGTGGATCAAATCTTTTACATTGCAAAACAAATGATTGAGAAAATAGGGAGAAGAAAGAAGAATTGTATTTACGTTTTATGGATTGCAACAGGCGTCTATGATAGAGTTAATAGGGAAGCTTTTATGGCAGGTGTTAGTGATATATGGTGTTGGTGGTAGGCTTCTGAATTGGAATCAAAAGTATTATGACGATTAGTGAAGCGTGTGTAAGAATAAATGGTGTCAATGGTGATTGGTTTAATATTAATAGCGTGTGAGACAGGGTGTGTTTATGTCTCCTCGGTTATTTAATTTGTATATGGATGGGGTTATGAAAGAATGAGTGGGATGGCAGGAAATTGGTGTTGAATGATGGCAAGAATGAAGATTGAGTGGATGGGTGCCCTTACCTTTTATATGCGGGATGATTTGGGTTCTGTGTGGCGAATTCTGAGAGATTTGAGAGGATTGGTTAGAGAGATTTGGCAGGGTGGATAAAAGGAAGGGTTTGAAAGTAAACGCTAGATAAGGTAAGGTTATGGTTGTGAAGTGATGACAGTCCTCGGTGTGAAGTTATGTTTAGATGGTGAGCAGCTAAACAAGTGTCTGCAGTTTAAATATTTGGCGTATGTGTTGGATGAGAATAGAACGGATGATACAGAGTGTAGTAGGAAAGTGTGTGGAATGGCAGGAAGGTTGCTGGTGCAATTAAATCGTTGGTGAATGTAAGGGGACAGTCTTGAGTGCGCAAGGGTCTTACATGATTGTATGTTGTTAACCTGTGTTATTGTATGGTAGTTGAGACTATTAGCGTCTGAAATAAGAAGTATAGATCTAAAGTTCAATGTGTTCAGATGGACAATCTTAGGGGCATGCTAGGTTTTTGAATGAATGAGTCAAAGAAGATTTTACTCTTCATCAGCGGGATTCGAACAACTGGAAACTCCGCGCTTGCTGAGTTAACAGTAAGCTGGCGCTTTATCCACTAAGCCATCCAGGATCCACGTCCCCAAAAAAGAACGCTTCAAGTGTAGTTTTTTAAAAGCACCCGGTTTTCTCATCCCATAATTTCGAGTACTCAAAGGCCTGGCCCCATTTTGAATGAATGAGTCACAGAAGATTTTACTCTTCATCAGCGGGATTCGAACACTGGAACTCCGCGTTGCTGAGTTAACAGTAAGCGGGCGCTTTTTCCACTAAGCCATCCACGTCCCCAAAAAAGAACGCTTCAAGTGTTTTAAAGCACCCGGTTTTCTCATCCCATAATTGCTGAGTATCCCATAGGTGTGAGAAGAATTGATAAAATGAGGAATGAACGTATTAGAGAGTTGTGTGGTGTGAAGAAAGGGGTAAATGAGAGAATAAATGAAAGTATGTTGAGATGGTTTGGTCATGTGGAAAGGATGAATGATAGTCGGTTGGTTTAGTGGATGTTAGTGGCGAGTTGTGTTGGGAACCGACCGGCTGAGAGACCGGAGAAAAAGTGTATTGAGTCAGTAAAGTAATGCCAATGAGAGAGAAATGTGAGTTTTGGCAGAGGCAGAATAAAGGTGCATAATAGGAGTGAATGGCTGGGTTTTGTATGGGGGCATGGTTGCGGCCCACCTGGGCCAAGGGTTGAACCCTTACATTGACGATTTACCATTGTGAGGGTCCGTCGCGGTCCCATGAAGCTCTAGGGTGGATTTTCTGCCTGTGACGAGTTCTCACTAAGTAATGGTACAAAGGGGGGGGGGGTAAGGCTGGGCTTTCCTTTCGACTTTTGTCATATTCTTCTACTGCTTTTCTTTTCCGATGCATGGCACGCACCTTACCTTGGGGCAAAGAGGTAGATAAAGAAAGAAAGAATATTTCAATTAAAAAAGAACATCGATAATGCAGTTCTTTGATTTTAATATTTTAGTGTGTGAAAGGATTTGAGAGTAAAACAACACACGCACGCACTATTATAAAAATTATTTTCCTTTTCTATCCGACCAATGATATGAAATGTTAATTTATAAATGTATTTATTTCTTTGTTTACAGAAAGAGCAGTAACTTAATCTGTACGTTGTCTGGTCATAGTTCTTGGGTTTTAGGGGTCGATTTTGCACCTGATCAAGCTCATTTTGTTTCATCTTCCTCAGACCATATGGTTAAAGTATGGGATTTCGCCCAAAGGAATTGTGTACATACTTTTAAAGATCATCAAGACCAGGTAGGCAATACATCAGTATTTCCTCCCACTTCATCCTTTAGTATCAAAAAATAAATTTGATGATCAATATTTTTTCCAGTTCGATACTATTACCAATACCCATTTGTCGATAGAGATATGGATATACTTATTAAAAATATACTTATTAAAGAGATAGCGAGATAGACATAGGAAGAGTTTTCATGCTTTCTTTCGATCCCATTAAAAATAAGCGTCTTAAATATTTGCTGAAAATTAATAAATATTTAATGGAAAAAAAAAAGATTTTTGGAGGGATTTTATAAAATTGTTAATAAATTGTATATAATTCTTTTCTTTTCAGGTTTGGAGTGCGAAATACAGCAAAGATAGCTCAAAAATCGTTAGTGTTTCCGATGACAGAAATGTTATTGTTTATAATTCGCCAGTATAAATTTTTACTACGATCTGTTTATTATAACTTAACCTTTAGTAATTTTTTACTTTTTCCATTTTATTATTAACGTTAAAACTTTTTTTATTTATTTATTTATCTGCCTTCTTCATTGTGTATCCTCATGCAAGAAATAAAATAATATCTTTTAAAAAATGTTTGCTTAATGTAGTTTAACAAAAGCAAATATTTTTTTTACTAATTTCACATGATCTTTATTTTCCAATCGTAACACATTTCTATACATTTTAAATTGATGAATAAAATTTCTTAATAATAGCATTAAAATTTAGAAGCCGTATTCAGGATTTTAAATTGGTGAAGTACACCATATTATCATTGAGAAATCTTTTAAGATTTGTCTCAATTGAATTAACTGATTTTTTTTTTGGTTTTACTTTGATAAGCTTTCGTGCAAAAATTATTTTACTTTCCTAACGTCTTCTCGTAAAATATATTGTTGTACAAGTTTGATTTAGGAGAAAGAACTAGTCTTTATATTCGAAATTTGCATTTTAGCCAAATTTTGCACCACTCCTTAATTGTTAAGTTAGTGGTTCTCGCGACGGAAATTTCTATTTTCTAGTAATACCTATTTTATTATTTTCGGGCCATAATGGTAGTTTAAATGCTTTAATTAGCTTTCGGATCTCGAGTCTCTTATACAAACAGTTGATGAACGTTTGAAAACGGTAATCTGTTGAGTCGTATGTGTAGTATGAAATTGGCACACTTTCATAGCCCAATTAAGTTTGAATTAGTGATTTGTGAACTGCGTGCTAGAAAGTTATTTAAACCTACCTCTACATGCCATTAATTTCTTTTGAATAAATATAATGCTCTTATGGCGGTTTTTCCCTTATTGCAGAAATGAATAATTTTGGTTCTCATATTCGAGTGCGCAAACACGAGCTTAGAGTTCATTTAATATTATACTGAATAAATTATAAAAATTTGTGAAACATCATTGTGATTTGAATATTTTATACATTGTTATTTATGATTATTATTATCATCTACCTCCTATCCCCAGATTAGGGGTGAGGCGCGTAGCATACACAGAAAGAGAAAAGTAGAAAAACATGACGCAAGTCGAAAAGAAAGCCCCCCCCCCTTTACCGTCCCCTTTATACTTTTAAGTGAGAACTCGTTGCAGGCAGAATAATCCACCCTAGAGATTTCAGGAGACTTATTATTATTTAGAGTCCGAGCTTATATCCCCTTCCCGAGGAGGTGTTTCAAGTGTCATAAATTTGGCCACCCTCAAAAATACTGTAGATCCCCACAAACCATATGTTTACAATGCGAGAGTTCTCTCTACACCACTTGTAATAACCCTCCTCGTCCCAACTGCATGGGTCCATATTCCGCTTCGTCTGCCCACTGTCCCTTACTTTGGAGAAGGAAATCTTAGAGCAGTGTGCTCTTCACAAATTGGATCGTCGTGAGGCGACGCGCCTAGCATAGAAGTTGTCTCATCTTCCCATTTCGTTTGCTTAGGCGGCTGCGCGTTCCCCTAGCAATACATCCCGCTCCCGTGTCGCACGTTTGAACAGTCCTCCAAGCTTGAATTACCCCATTCCTCCTACCTACCTGAATTTTGACTCACCTATGTTGGAGGTTCCTGTTCTTCAGTACGACTGTCCTACACCGTCTTCAGGAATAAGCTGCTCCCCTCATCACCCGCCTTCATTTTAGACGTAGGTCCCCTGATCAGGGGTTTTTAATTCGTGGAGAATGTTTCGTTGGCGATACGTTCACACACACTCTGTCGCTCGTACCATCTTCGCTGGAATCAATCTCCTTTACATCTCCCGCTCAGGGTATTTCTTCTGGTCCCAGTGGGAAACGTATTTCTCGTAAGAGAGCGGCATCAGTCTCCCCCTGACAATTTTCGAGTCTATCCTCTCATGGCGATGGATCTTCTCCCAACAGCGAGCCTATTCCATTCAACATCGAACTTCCGACTTTTTGAAATCTACTTCCACGCCATCTGAGGCCCTCACGGTTTCTTCAAAACCGGCCCGTCGTTCTATGCGTGCTTGGGAGTTTGGTGCCGAAAATGTTCCGCCTCTGCCTTCTCATGACTTTAACGAACGTTATCGTGCCTAACCACAGCGTTCCTGCTTATTCTAATGATTCTGAATCTTGTCCAGATTTCTGCATGAATATTACAATCGATTCATATTTTTCTGACCGTATCCACTCCAGGGAACCGGTGGACACCCGCAGGGATGCGTCGGTTACTGTGCTCCCCGGTATCTCCCCAAACCGACACTTGTACCTTACCTTCGGAGGTGCCAGCTTTCTCTCCGGAGGTCAGTCTTTCACCCTTCGGATTCTGCTCTCTCTTTCAGTTCGACACCAGAGGAGGAGGATAAGGAGATCGTCGCTTCACCGACGCTGTATGGAGCTCTGATCCGGTGTCTGGTGTGACCCCCACTCGGAGCTGGGCAGTATTGAAATACTTGTGTTTAAATACAATATTTAAATCCTGTAATGTAATTAAAATTGTATTTATAAATGCATTAATGTTTATGTATTTAAATACAGTATCTAACTACGTATTACAATATTTAAATACAAAAAGTTGTAAATTCGTTCAAAAACTTAGAAGAAAAATTTGCGAAACACGTTCATTCCTGTAACGACAAAAGATGATTGAACACTTCTCCAGAAATTGTTGACAATTTTTGCTTGCTGAATTACAGAATTAGTTACGTCATTGACATTGCCGTGAGTGGTTGTTGATCAGTTTTTTTTTTTTTTTTTTTTTAAGTTGGCCACAATGGCTAAGTGATGTGAATTTTATTCATCCATTAATCGACGGGAAATATTATAAAATAACAAATAAGATGGGTGTAAAAAAGATAGTCTGTTTATTGTGCAATAAAGAACTATCGGCACCAAGCAATGCTACTACGAATCTTCGTACTCAGTTGAAGGAAAGTACATAAGCATAACTGAATTTTAAAAATAAGCCTACACCAATTATAGAGAGTTGTAATAAGGCCATTTCGTTTTTGTAATTTGTGCTTACACTCGATAAGAAATGCTTATCCAGTTTTAGCAGGATTTTCGTGCATAAACGAACGCGATTTCTCATAAGTCACTTTTGTTTACAAACAATTGGAATCAGCTGTTGTGATGGAGGACATGGTTTTAGAATAAACAAATTAAAAAATAATAATATTACAAATAACTGGTCAACTATTGTGATGGAATTTGTCGATTTGGAAGAAATTAAGCTTAAAGCTAATTTTATTTAATGAACCATCAATTCTAACGGGCCTACCACGCCGCCATCTTTTTATATTTTTTTTGTAAGAACGTGCTAAATTCGGCAAGCACGGGAAATAGCAACCTTACAGAATTAAGGAAATTCTTTACGTTTGGTAAGCATATTTCACGGTTTTACGCCAATTTGACAAAAACGAACGCAAATTCGAGCATTTCTTACGTTTCGTAAGCATAAATACGGCTTTAGTTAAGCCGTTCTCGTTTTTGCATTTGTGCTTACGGAACGTAAGAAATGCTCGAGTTTGCTTTCGTTTATGTCAAATTTAGCGCAAAATCAAGAAAAATGCTCACTAAACGTAAGGGAATTTCCCCAATTCTGCTGAACGCATTTCCATTAGCACGCCCTAACTACGTTCTTACGAAAAAATCTAAACAAACAAGATGGCGGCGTGGTGCGCCCCGTTTGAATTGATAGTGTTTCATTCAATAAATTAGCTTTAAATCTTCTTCGAAATCGATAAACTCTATGTCATTATTATTATTTGCAATATAAACCATTTATTTTTTATTTCTGTTTATTCAAAACCACGATGATCCATCACAACGATGTTGTAAACAAGACCGTTCGTTTATGTACGAAATTCGTGCTAAAACTGGGTGAGCATTTCTTATCGGGGGTAAGCACAAATGGCAAAAACGATAACTGTCTAAAAGAATCTGAGATATATGGTGGTGGTGTTTTAATTTATTATTATTATTATTATTATTATTATTATATATATATATATATATATATATATATATATATCTATAAAAAAATAAAAATATATATATAATATATATATATATATATATATATATATATATATATATAATTGCTGCTCTTTCTGCTATATATATATAAACTTGACTGTACATTGCATATGTGTGGGTTGTTTATATATATATATATATATATATATATATATATATATATATATATATATATATATATATATATATATATATATATATATTATTATTATTATATATTATATAATATATATATATATATATATATGGAAGAATTAGGTGTTAGCCTGTTAGGTGTCAGAAGAATTGATAAAATGAGGAATGAACGTATTAGAGAGTTGTGTGGTGTGAAGAAAGGGATAAATGAGAGAATAAATGAAAGTACGTTGAGATGGTTTGGTCATGTGGTAATTATGAATGATAGTCGGTTGGTTAAGCGGATGTATGGTGGTGAGCCAGGAGAGCGAAGAAAAAGTGGATTGAGTCAGTAAAGGAATGCCTGGAGGAGAGTTTGTTAGAGGCGAGAAGAAAGATGCATAATAGGAGTGAATGGCGGGGTTTTGTAAGGGGGTATGGTTGTGGCCCACCTGGGCCAAGAGATGAACCCCACACTGACGAGATGCCATAGTGAAGGGTCCGTCGCAGTCTCGTGAAGCTCTAGGGTGGATTTTCTGATTGCGACGAGTTCTCACTAATAGGTATAAAGGGGGAGGTAAGGCTGAGCTTTCTTTTCTACTTGTGTCATGTTCTTCAACTGCTTTTCTGTTTCCTACTGTTCTTTTCTGCTGGATTAATTGACAAGGTGGCCGGGAAGAGCCTCCCCCATCATTGGTTCTTTACGGCTCTTTACGTTCAAACCACAGGTTAGGTTTTTGGGCATGATTTTTGATGTGCGACTATCCTATCTTCCACATATCTAGCAACTGAAAACTAGCAACCACCGCCCACTGGATCTTCTTCGTCATCTCACTTCTAACACCTTGGACGCTGCCAAAAGCATTCAGTTCAGGCTTTATATTGCCTTGGTGAGATCAAGATTGAACTACGGATGTACCATATATGGCCAGACTTTTCGTCCTTACTTAGGCCTCCTAGACCCTGTCCAAAATGATGGTCTCCGTATTGCGACGGGGGCTTTCCGGCTGGTGTTATGCCTCTGTCTCTGAGAAGGGAACACTTCATGTGTTCCCTATACGTCCGACTACGAACTCCTACACTCTCCGTTCTGATTTCCATCCTTCATACAGTGGCATTTCGCACGTCCATTTTGATCATTTGCTTCAGTGGTGGCTGATGTACTTGAATACATCCGGATTCCACTTTGAGCTGCTTTGCTTTATTCGTACGATCATTACACCGATCCATGGTTACATCCACCCCCCCACCCAGTTATGCACAACGATGTGGTTACTGTCGAAGTCTGACCCCCCTTCCCTCATTAATGCAGTCTTCTCCTCCCACCAGGCGAGTCACGCTGCCTCGATAGCTGTCTTTACTGAGGGCTCCAAGACTACCGATGGTTTGGGAGCATCTGCTGTATTTCCTGACCGCACTCTGTCCCATACTCTGCCTTCCTGCTCCTCTATCTTTACAGCAGAGCTGGTTGCACTACTTCTTGCAATTTTTAGGGTTCTCATTATTGATGGAGCTGACCACGTCACCATCTTTTCTGATTCTCAGAGTGCGCTTCTCGTAATTCAACAACGGTTCCCTAGGAATCCCTTGGCTTCCATCATACAACGTATCCTGTACAGGCTCCATGCCCGTCGGAAAGTTTTGCACTTCTGTTGGGTTCCCTCAGGGGGGGGGGGGTGTTGCGGGTAATGTGCGTGCTGATGGGACAACAGTTCAGGCTGGGCCTGCCGTAAATCCTGCAACGCGCACCTACCCCGAGAACTCCGTATGGGACTTCTTCCCGCAACCGACTATTACAAGAGTGTCTTCAGGTCCTGCTGACAAGCCTGTTGGAGTGAGGATCTGTGGGATGCTAAACTCCGCTCGGTAAGTGAGACCCCTCGTGAACAGTTGGTCTTTCCCGATTCGCCTGTGCTATCAACGCGAGGTGATACTGACACGACTCAGAATCGGTCACACTCATTTCACACATGGGCACCTCATGTCGAGGGACCCTCCCTCCTCTTGTCCGTTTTGCCGGGTCTTTATGCCTCTCTCTGTCCACTATCTCTTGATTGATTGTCCCGCTTTGGTATCCACGTCGTAGATACTTTCCTGCTATCGCCTCCGTTACCTATAGAAATCGACTTTCCTCCATTCTTGCTGAATCTCCGTTCTTTCGTTCCAACGTGCTTTTTGGGTTCTTACTAGAACTAAATTAACTTCATCAGTTCTAATTAGTTTCCATTGACGTTCCATTTAATTATGTCAAGTTGCAGGCCCTAGTGTTAATTTCACTAGTATAGCCGCTTCACAGTGAGCAGTGTCTGTCCCTGTACAGGAACTCAAAAAAAAAAATATAACATTATTATTATTTAGATTTGTATATCAGAATGCTCAAATTACGAATGATATTTTAAATTATTGAACCCTAATTCATTATATAACTAGTGATCCTTTAACTAAATATTACTATCTTAAGAATTTTTCTACTAACTCCATTCCTTTGACGGCTACAGAGGGAGGTAGAACCACATACAATTTTTCCACCTCCGAAACGCGTAGCAGAAATCTATATAATTGTCAAGCTTAATTCAATTCAAGCTTATTTTCAAGTTTGTATTTATGGGTTTACCCTCCACCCCTCTACCCCAAGACCACCAATCGTTAAAAAGGAAAATATGGCAGAAGATCTCGAGGAAAATTTTAGATGTGAAGAAGTAAGACAGATCGCCTAAACCAAAATATTTCTTACAATTAATATTTGCATTACACTGGGAAACTAAAATTCTTTGGTTGGTTTATATTATAAGAATCTACCTTTCCGAACACTTAACGAGTGGTAAAACAATGATTCCCCAACTTTATGTGGAGTACTAAACCCGCCATAGCATTCTCGTACATCCATAGCTGGAGGATAGTGAAAGGGCCCAGTTATAAAATGGTATATTCTTGTGAAGCGCTCTTGTATAACTGGGAAAGCTACAAGGGGTGAGATAGTCCATGAGATCTTATATTAATGAGAGTGTATTAAAGAAAGGCATTAAAAAAATTTGCAAAGGCCTATTAGAACTTGACGGGGAAGTTCAGAGATTTCGTAAAATCTGAGTTTCCTTATGTCCGAGCATGAGTTACCAAATATGTCTGAGCATGAGTTGGCAAATTAAGTTAAACAAACATAAAATAAATTTTTATTCATTTATATATATATTGGTATTACAATTTTATTTTAATGGCACATGAATCACTTACAGATGATGAAAATTGAAATGATTATCACTATTAATGATGAGAAAAATGAAGAAAAAATAAAAAATAAAACATTTTTCAATTATGAGTATATGTACAAATATTTATTTTTTAATATTATATATATATATATATATATATATATATATCTATATATAATATATATATATATATATATATATATATATATATATAATAATATTATATATATATATATAACTATATATATATATAACTAACTTATATATATATATATATATATATATATATATATATATAATTTAGTTGAATTATACTTTGGAAATTATGACAATAACCGTTATATATATATATATATATATATATATATATATATATATATATATATATATATATATATATATATATATATATATATATATATAATATATATACTTCTTATATATATAATATATATATATATATATAACAACATAATATATATATATATATATATATATATATATATATATATATATATATATATATATATATATATAGTCTACCCCCCGCTCCCCCTCCTATGAGAAACGGACTACCTCGATACCTCGAGATGTTGTGCCACCACAGTAAGGCGGGCCCAGATATCCGTCAGTGAAAACTTGTTGAAGTTGTGTCTGATGTCCTTTAAGTCATGGCAGTTTAGCAAGAGCTGTCCTGTGTGGTTGTGAGTCTGGGAGAAATATCTTTGGCAATGGGGGTTGAGTGTGGTTTATTGATTCTAAATTTGTATTCTCAAAGGGAGGGATGATGCCCAGAGCAGACGCGGGGCAGCATTACCTGGGTTTAACGGTCCAAAATTTGTTCCCTAGGGGATATTTTGCGTGGACGTGTTTGAAGCATGGTGTTATTCCGATTTTCGTAGATCGTTCTTAGAGAAAATTGTTTGTGAATGTGTTCAGTAATGGGAGTATCTGGAGGTGGGGGGGAGGGGAGGAAGCGTGTTGTATGTGTTAGAATAATATAATGCTGATGTGCATGATCTATTGAGAATGATTTAGTGTAAAATTGATAACCTATCATGTCAAGACGTGCTTTTAAAGAGAGAATATTTGTTTCAGTTAGTAGATGATGAGTGTGTGTGGAGGGAAGACAGCCTCTTATTTTCCTTTATTTTGCACGGTTTCAAATTTTTGGATATTGGATCGAGATATTGTGGGAGCCCAAGCAGGTGATGCATAATTTAGGAAGGGGCGGTTTTGTATTGTCTGTATACCATTGTGAGAATTCCTTCATGTTTTCCAAAGCTTGTTCCACTAAGTGTTTTCAGTGCATTTAATTTGTGTGATTCTTTAAGTGATATTATTGATGTAGGGGGTGAATGTCATATGTGTATCAAAGGTCAAAAATAGGGCGGGGGGGTTGTTTGTTGAGAGCGAGTCTATTTTTTTAATAGGAATATTGCTGGGTGGGTGTTAGATTCTCTTCTGTCTGGGGTGGGTTGGTAAGTGGAAATTTGGTCATTATTCATGAGAAGTTGCGTGTGTTTTGTGGTGTTTCGGAATTGGATATTTTTACGTATAAGTGTGATAAGGCTATGTTTGAGTGGATTCGCGTCTTAGTCTCACGGTTGAATAGTTAGGAATTTCAGGAAGATAAGTGTTTTGGGTGAGATTGGATTCCTGAATAAGTGCTGTGTATATGTGTTGTATTTAGTTAGGGTGTGGTACAGTTCTTTTATGTTTATTTTTTATACCGTTGATGTTTAATTGAA
Organism: Trachelipus rathkii; assembly: GCA_015478945.1. Lineage (NCBI taxonomy): Eukaryota > Metazoa > Arthropoda > Malacostraca > Isopoda > Trachelipodidae > Trachelipus > Trachelipus rathkii. The sequence continues at coordinate 67,816 of JABUQX010003529.1, read as the reverse complement.
GTTGATTGAGTTATGGGGATGGGGGAGGGGTTATAGGTTTCTGTGTGCGAGTCTCCGCATAAGTGGTAGGACCATGTTGGAGAATACTGATTATGGATTTGAAGGTTGGTGCATTTTAAATGATACCAGAGTTTACCGGTGTTGCACAATACTGAGGTTTGTCCTCGACTATAGGTCTATTCATTTGGGATAGATATTTGCTCTGGAATATTGATTTATTTCTGTATCCGACTAATAGGAGAAGTTGGGGTGCGTACACCGGATTTACGCACCCCAAGTTCAAAAAGGTGGAGGAATAGTGTGATCGTAAATGTCT
>JABUQX010003529.1:32500-50000 GCA_015478945.1 Trachelipus rathkii | reverse complement strand
TTCACTCATCCACAACAACAAGTCAAAAAATCACCCCAGTTCCACAAGATCCAACATAAACGCTTTCTAGCACAACTTCAGTCTTAAACCTCTTGGAGTTTGAAACTTGAAAGTTGGAAGCCCTGAAGAGTGAAGATCCTTTTTCCATTTTTACCACTTTTTCTTCTGTACATACGTCTGGTTCCTAATTTATAAAATTAAGCCTCTCTCTTCTCTCTCTCTCTCTCTCTCTACTCTCTCTCTCTCTATCTCTCTCTACTCCCTCTCTTTCTCTCTCCTCCCTCTCCTCCTCTATCTCTATATATATATATATATAATATATGAATATATATAATAAATGATTATATATTCATATATTATATATATATGAATATAATAATATATATATATAATAATATATATATAATATATAGTAAGTATATATATAAATAAATAATACGTATATAATACAAGGAGGGGCCTTAATCAAAGGCCCAAAAATGGAAACAGGAAAGATTTTGCTTAAGTTCCACTGAAAAAGAGTGAAAGAAACCTTACGACCTTGTAAGTAGTATAAATTTTGAGGGACTATAAGCCCAATCGGAAACCAGCTGCCGTGCCCAGGAAGAGAGAAAAATGGTTTTTCTAGAGTGCTTCTAGGATCCCAAAAAGTGTCCCCAGGGCTGGCAGCAATAAAGAAAAAAAATCAAACAAAAAAAACCGGCTGGTTTTCCAGCTTCTGACAGGGACGGGAAAAAGTCCTACCTGAAGGATACTATATATTAATATATATAGACAATATATAATAATAATAAGGTAGTAATAATATTATATTATGATTATATATATATATAATTATATATATAAAATTATATTTTTATTATTTATAATATATATATGTGATTATTATATATATCTAGCAAGAATCCCCATTACTTATCTTCTAACAAAAAGCATCTATTAAACGTTGAATGAATTTTTGACAAATATAATTTAATACATCTCTATTAATGATAATCCCAGTCCTTCCCAAGTTAAAATTGAAGCGAACACCCGTAATCTTAAATCAGAAATTGTCAGCCAAACCGTAAATAATAGAAGTGGAAAGGATGAGATAGCATGTTCCACGGGCCAGCGTGTCAAGTGTAGGATAACATGGAAAGAAAAATTAGTTGAGCAAAGATACCGGATACATCAGGTAACTTCCTTCGAAAACATACTTGGGCAGATAACCGGTACTCGGATACATATGGTAGAAAAGCGTTGGGCGATACGGATAACTCTCGGTTGTACTTGTAACGCGGTACATCGATACATCGATCATTTCATTAATAATCTGAAAACAAATAACTGATAAATGAATTCAATAAAACAGTATAATATTACTATAAGGCCAAATAGATTTATGTTGTTTCTGTGCTATTCTCTTTTAGATTAATTTATATATCATTATTATATATATAACTATATATATTATATATTATATAATATTAATATATAATAATATATATAATATATATATAAGATATATATATATATAGGTTAAAATATATATATATTATAATTATAGTTACATATATTTATATATATGTATATATATATATATATATAATATATATATTATTATATATATATAAAGATATTATATAATATATAGTTGTATATAAATATATATATATTATATATATATAATTATTATAATAATATATATATATATTTATATAAATATATATATATAATATTAATATATATATATATATATATATATATATTAATATTAATATATATATTATATATATATATATAAATAATATAGTTACTAATAAATGAATATATATATACATATATAGTTATATATATATATACTCTATATAAATATATGATATATATATATTACTATACTATTACATATATTCAATATAATATATATATATATATATATATATATATATATATATGGCAACAAGGAATATTTCCGTAATGATGGCAATTATTATTATTAAATTTGTTGGAATAAAAGATGGTTCTGTTAATTAAATCGAGAGTATATATTTGACTAATCATTATAGGTTTATCGCGTATGCCACAGATGAAATTTCTCCATGCAATCTCCAAATTTTCCGATAAAAAGCGTTGTAGTTTCCATGGTGAAATGCATTTCTATGGCAGAAAATTATGTAGTTTTCATTTAGAGACCGTCATCCAATCCAAAAAATTGTTTCCTGGCAAAAATCCTCGTGGGAAGATTTTGCAGCATATGTGTTCAGCGGGGAATAGTACTACCAATAGTTAGTTGTAATACTTCAGAAAAGGCTGACATGGGGGCTAGAACCCATATTAAAATCCTTCCATGAAGGGATATCAGCATTTGAGGGTGTGTATATTTTAATATTATGCTATTTGTACTATTGTCAGCCAACTAAATTATGAATATATATCGAAGTTATATATGGACACATTACTCTGTTTGGATCGTATGGTGCCATGTATAATCGTTACAAACAGTCGAGGCGGAGCACTTACGAATATATAATCGTGTCTTAGCACAAGCTATTTAATTGTAACATCCGATAACCTATGCTTGTCTAATATAATATGTTACACCAGGAATGACGATATTGGTTAGGCGTTATATTCTTGAAGATAAGAATAACACCACAAGAGCTACGTAGGTGTAAAGACGGAGAAATCAAAATCGTTTGGAACCGCATTCCAATATAATGTACAGATTGTACACAGGTTTTCAAGAATAAGGTTCGCCTAACTCACCCATCGGCCCCCAAGACAAGCTCCAACCGTACCCTTGACATGAGTTTGACTTTTCTATTGATATACACGAACACCCAACACCTACTTACGGCAGACAGGACCGGTACGGTGCATTCTGCATATGTACAACATTTTTCTACCAGAGCACACATTGGAGCATGGTCTGCATCCGCCGATCCCGGACGTTGGTGTAGTTCGTAGTCAATGTTGTTCCATTGTTTGACAATAAACTTGACGGGCAGCTCTGTTATTTTGTGGCGGATGAAGCCAGGTTTACCAATATTGGCCCGATTAATGGGTGGATGGAATTATCGGTACTGGACCGAGGAAACACCGCATATCACCTACAGCACACGACACCAGGTGGTTTACTCCATAAATGTGTATTGTGAACTGCTAGATAATATACTGAAGCGGGCCGCGACGAATTTACCATAGAAACCTAGAGTAGCGAATGAAATCAAGATTTTCTGGACACTACTTGTCAGACCTTCCTCGTGACGTACCATTGGTCAGACAGCGTCAAAATTTGTTACTAGCAAGGCATCTAGAAGGATGCCCCAGGCACATTTACAGCAAGGGCTGTTGCACATCATCTAAACGTAAACCACCCCAGATGGCCTCCTAGAATCTAGAATCACCGGACCTTACTCATACTGGAGTAATTACCTGTGAGGCTACCTGAAGAATGTGTCTACGGTGGGTACATAACCACCGATAGCATCATTTAATTACCTCTTAAGTCGAATCACTCACGCTTAGTCCGATAGTCGACTCCGAAAATATCACATTTGGCAAACATGACAAGGGTGATCAGACGGGACTGAACTTATGCGTATGGAATGTTAAGAGCAGGACAATTTCGCACACGCGTATAATGTATTCATGCAGATATACGATTGAAGAAATGGTACTACAATAAATCAATAAGGTACTACAGGAAAGTGTATTCATACTATACCGAAATATACTTATGGTTATGGACTGTAAATAACGGATGCTGCTAAAGAGTTATAAATCATTTCTGTTTTAAAAGCATAACTGTTCATCGTAACTAACTATTAATAGTACCTAATATAAACGTACGCTGATATATAGGGGTTTCGGCCCTTATTCACGATGTTCTAAACCTATTTCAACTAACATTTGTTGGTAACTATTACTGCAGCAGCACGTATTTTTCCACGTGTATTGAGAGGTAACTATATTTTTATCGGTATGATTAGGATCTTAAATAATTTTTCCATAAAATTATTTATAATTATCGGAACCACACGGTTTTAATGAAAATTCGAAGGTTCGATTGGCAATTCGCTTACAGAGACCCTCTTTATTCCTACAAATTTCTAAATAATTACCATCATTACGGAAATATTCCGTTGTTGCATTAGCCGAGACCACACACACACACACACACACACACACATTCACACAACAAACACACACATTCACACACAGCCACACACACACACATATATAAATATATATTATATAATATTAATAATATATATATATATATATATATATAATATATATTATATATATATATAATATTATAAATATATATTATATATAGTATATTATTATAGTACAGAGACGACTCCTGCCACTCGTGCTACTCGTGCCATCAGCACGAGTTGACTATAGAAACGATTATTTTTGGCAAATTTCATAAAGTTACCGATAATATTTTTCGTTATATTTTGCGTAAATTGGATTCAAATAAATAAAATTATTACATAAAAAATATTTAAAAAGATTATGCAAAATTGAAACGAAAAAGGGTAGAATAGCCGCTATAAATAAAGCTTTTAAACACATTAAAATAGGACTAATCCGTGCCAAAGCAATTGGCGGATATATTATTTGTTTAATTTATAGTAAAAAATTGTTTATTAAAAAACTGTTTTATAATTTAAATAATATGTTGAAATACTATACATAATAAATAATAATTTTATAACACAAAAGATATTTAATTAAAACTATATAAAAATAATAAAAATATTACAAAAATACTTTAAAACAATATAAGAAAAAGGAAATAACTTAAAGTTAATCGTAAAATGAACAATAAAAACGTTTCGATATGAAAGAAATTTTTTAATAGGAGTAACTGAATGCATATATATATAATATAAATAATATTATATATATATATTAATATATATATATATATATTTATATAATAATATATATAATTATTTAAATATTATTATATTATATATATATATATTTATATAGTTATATATATAGTATATTATATTATATACTATATATATATATATATAAATATATATATATAATATTATATAATAGTATATATATATATTATAATAATATATATAATATATTATATATAGATAATATATATATAATATATTAGATTAATTATATATTATTATAATATATATTATATAGAGAGAGAGAGAGTGAGAAGAGAGAGAGAGTAGAGAGAGAGAGAAGAGCACGAGTAGTAAAAGTTACTAGAGTCGCCACTATATATAATTATATACTATATATATAATATTTATATAATTATAAGTATATAATATATATTAATATATAATAATATTATATATATATATATATATTTATATATTAATATATATATACTATATATGAGGACCTGTTGTGTTACATTTTAATGGCTACGTCATTTGAATTTTTAAAAAAAATAAATAGGAAAATACAAAAATTGCGTAGAGCATTAATAAATAGCTTTTATAGCAACTTTAGATGCCAAAATATGAATGCATGGCACATGAAACGCGGTAAATGAATGCGTAGTTTACAGTGGAGCTTCCCTCCCCGTGCCCAAACGACCCGTGAGTGCTGGAAATATAAATATATCTATATTCTTTAGTAACAAAAGTATTTATAAGGCATATAATATTTTTAACAAATTGAAGCATCTGGGCAGTATTAAGTCATGAAATATGAAAATTTGCAGACTCAACTTTTTCACAGTCTCATTTTCTACTTTATTTTTAAAACTCTGCGTTGACTTTGAGCATTTACGTACAATTATTAATAAAGTTTCATTGATTAAATCAGAGTGTAAATCAGCTGGTGCCTTATAATTGATAATTTCGTCCATAGTTATAAAATAGTGATATTTGGAGCGCCTTACTTTTCATTATAAATAATTTAATCACAAAGTTTTACCACAGAATATAATTAAGACATTATAAAAACAGGAAACTAGTAACAAAAAAAAAAAAAAAAATTAAAAAAAAAAAAAAAAAATCCTTATAAAATATAGCATGGCCATTATACACCAAAAATGTACCGAATAAAATAACCGAGTTTTTCTGTGGTACGTACACAAAATTTAATTGGGCGATACGTTACAATCGGTACTTTCAAAAGTGTTGGCGATACCACGGTATCGGTACCAAAAAAGTATCGTCCCGATACATGAACCGTAAATGTACCGCTGGTACATGCCCATCTCTGCTATATATAATATAATAATATAATATTATATATTATATAATATATATATTATATATATATATAATATATATATAAATATATATATATTATATATTATATAATAAATTATAATATATATTTATATAATATATATTTATATAATATAATATATATATAATATAATATTATTATATACTATTATATATATATATAGTTATTATAATAATATATTTATATATATATATATATTATAATATTTATATATATATGGACAAAGTTACTTTACGCCCCACACAGAACGGGAGATCGGATATAATATATATATATAGATAATATATATATATATAATATATATTATATATATATATATATTATATACTATATATTATATATATAATAATAGAGTTATTATTAAACCGTAATACTGTGAAATACCTAACAACTGCTCATTGTTAAGAATGCAAAATAAATCTGTTAAACAACATCATTTCTGCGTTGTAAAATAAAAAAATCGTAATCCCACTAAAACTTTATTTTTTTATCTTTTAATTTTATGTAGTTTTAATTATTTATGTACTTTTCATAACTAAAATTTTGCCCCTGAATCCAAAAAAAATGTATTCTGTATTATCTTAGTGTAGTCTATAGCTTGTTTTTAACAAGTGCGTCGCCTAATCTGGAGGATATAATATATATATATATATATATATATATAATATAATATATATATATATATATATTATATTATATATTATAACTATATATATATATATAAATTATTATATATATATAATATTATATATATATTAATATTATTATATATATAGATATATTAATATATAATATATTATATATATATATGGATTATAAATATATCAAATTATAATCGATTTATAAAATATCGGAAAATATCATATATCGAATACGTCGATAATTTTCTGCGATAAGAATCGAAGGCGATATGATATTTTATTTAAATATTCGATATATCGATTTATCGATATTTTTAGATATCGAGGCCATCCCTCAGTGTGGAAGATGTGTTAGCGCTACTGATAGTTTATGTGTCCAACTTTTCTTTATAACCCGCTACAGATATGGCTTGAGAAGGATAAATTTCCCGTAGTCTATAGGGAAATTCATAATTAGTAGGGGGGAGGGGGGATAACGGAGGTAGGAAATTAGTTCCCATGGGAGAAGTTGGTTGCGAGCGAAGTGATAGAAACCTCCCAAGACATTTCCCTTGTAAGTCGGAAACCCCTGCCCCCAGAGGCGTATCGTGCAAATCGGAAAAACCGGCCCACGGCGACTCTCTTGCAAGTCGGAAATACCCAGCAATATTAGTCTTATTCCGTTAACCATATGGTATTCGATTAAATTGTTATTTAACTAAAAATATTAAATTCTAAAAAGGAATATTAATCGTGCCTTCGACTATCTAAATTATAAATTGGCATCTTTTGATAGCTAGATTTTGATTATTGAAATTAGGAATTCGCAAGAGTTTATTCAGTTTACGAGAAAATAATTAGTAACTAAACACAATCGTTCTAGTTATTATATATTATTATTATTATATATATTATTATTATATTATTAATTATTATTATTATTATTTATTATATGATTATTATTATATATATATATATATATATATATATTATATATATAATATATATATATATTATATATATACAATAAAATTATTTTTATATCTATCTGTATTGGTTATATTATTTTAATATATAATAATTTGGTAAAAGATATTATATGTAAATATTATATATAAAATATTGTTAATGTTTATTTTAGATTAGAACTTCTGAATGAACTTAAGGAAAATAGTGTAAGAAGTCACATGGACCTTTGCATGATGAAATTAGATGATCTTTCATCACTTTGCCAACAAAAAATTCATTTAGAAGGAAGACGTATTTCAAGAGAGAAATTTATATTCAAAGCTTAATAAACCTACATTATGTAATATAAAAATAATTAAAAGACGACAAACAAGTTTAGCGAAGGCTAATAGAGGATATAATCAAGGTATTTACCATTTATATCAAGTTGAATCTATTAATCAATAATGTGAAAATATCTAACAAGTGCATTTTTGTAAAGAGTAAAATGTTTTATCGTGTCTTTTATATGTTTATTATTTTATGCTATTTATTAGATTTTAGAATTGTAAATATAGTATTGTTTTAAATATGTTTTCAGGACGATGTCATTAGCATTTACCAATAAAAGTTTGTGTGAACGCATCCGTACAAATTATTACCCTCTGCCTGAACTTGCTTGGGAGTCAAAAGTCTGTCGGAATTGTGAATGCAAAGATGTACAAATCGCCGCTTTATGATTACGACAATATCTAAATTCTCAAATCATTAGAAGAATTCAATGTCCCCATATTGAAGAATTAACACATCCTTGATTAAATATGAATAATTGAGAACGAATTCATAAAGGAAAGGAAAATCCTCAAGTTCATTTATAAGATATTCAAGAAAAGTTGTCTGCAAAGCCAAAATGTCTGCCGCATAAAAGCCGTATGAAGAAAACGAGATGTGCAAAAGGATACGAGCTGTTACATTCGGACAGTCTCCTCCCTCCCCTCTATATTTCGCTGCTTGAAGCAAGTATTGAAGAAATAAGAAAAAAGAAGAAGGATTTGCAGTGCTTTTAAAATATATGTTAAAAGTAGTAAAGTTAAAAGTGAAAATTAAAGTTATTTAAAGTTCTTTTAAAAGTTAAATAGAAATAATAAATAAAGAAAAATCTTTGGGTGCCATCGAACGCTGCTAAATTGCCAAGTGTCGCTTTAAAATTAAAGGTGAAAAGTATATTTGCAATATAATAATAATTGCCACAAATTTGTTTTTAAGTAAATAAAAAATCAAAGTGTTTAATTAAAAATATAAAATTGTTTATGAAAATAAAGTGAAATACATATATGCGAATAAGCAATAAATAAAGTTAAATAAAAATTAAGGTAAAATGAAGATGCCATTGAAGATGCAAATGCCAATACGCGTCAAATGACGCAAATGACGTCACAAAAAATTTAGAAACTTATATTTAGAGAATGATAAAAAGTTTAAAGGTATTTTATAAAAAAATATATGGTAAAAGCCTTTAAGAATAACAAATAAAATGTGCCCTTATATGAGTTGTGAATAAAGAAATAATAGGTAATTTATTATTTTAGAGGGTGGCCCCCAAAAAAAAATAGGGGGAATTTTTTATAAAAAAAATTTTGGGGGAGGGGAAGTTTAGTAACCCAACCCCCCCCAAAAAGGTTTTTTTTTTTTTCCTTCAACAATTTTTTTTTTTGCTTTTTTGGGGCCCCAAAAAAAAGCCCCAAAAAACCAATTATAATTATTAACGTGGTATACGATATCCTTTAAAAAAGAAGGTTAGAAAAAAAACTTAAATTTAAAAAAGGGGAAAAAGGTTTTTTTTTTTTTGGGGGGGGGGGGGTGGGGGGACGGAGCTCGAATATATTCAGCATGTTTAGTATAAATAATAAAGAGAAGATAAGTGCGTAATATTTTTTAAATAAGTTTTAGTATTAAAGATGATAATAATAATAATAGATATGTAAATATTGATATTTAAATAAATAAATAAAAAAAAAAATAAGGATTTAAAAAAAGTGAAATACTAGAAGTTTAAATTTTAAAATTTTAAAATTAAAAGAAGTATAACCTCTAAAATCTGTTTTCTTTTTTTATTGAAAGAAAACTACATAGATATTTAAAAGAATAACTTAAATAAATTTGATTAAATCTAATATATAAAAAAAAATAAATATATTTTAACATTTTTATTTTACTTCTATGTTTTCTTTTATTTTGTTTTAAATAGTAATACTTAATCATAATTATAAGAGTATTATTATAACATAAATTATATATATTTTATCTAAAAAACTTAAATATATGCTATCATGAATGGTCGAAAATTATAATTATACTGAACAACTTTATTACATGTCGTCAAGTGATTTTTATATATTTTTTTTAAACTTGGGTAATTGTGCTGAATTAAATATTTTAATATTTTTTTGGGTGGAATATAAATTGATCTATGGATAAATAATTAATGAAATTCATAGTTCTTCTATATCGAAAAAATAAGAATATGTATAAAAGATATTAAATTTGATGTCTTTAGTAATATAAATAATAATAATAATAATATAGGTAAAATCGAAAAAAGACTAAAAAAGATTAAAAACTATTTTTATTACTTCTCAGTTTATTGCAATTTCTCAGTTTATTGCAATTTAAAAACAATAGGAGTAAATAATAAATATGTAGAGTTGGAAGTACAAAGGGTATTAGACAACCTTTTAATAGAAATAAGAGAAGCAAAAAGGTTGGTTGATAAAAAACAACAATTCATTTATGAAAAAGAATGTAGAGAATCGTTAAACGATTATAAAAATAATGTTGACATACAATCACTTGAAAACATGGAAGCAAAAGGCATACTTTCTGAAAATAATTTTTCGACGGATATCATTAGTAATACGAATTCCAAAGAGGAATTCATAAAGGTGAATTCACAAAAGCCGCTTGAAAAAATTATAAAGGAAGAAGTAGTAGAAGTGGAAATCAAAGGTCATATTGAAGCGATTCAAACAAACAAAGAAGTTTCTAAAAATGGGTCAAATTTAAGAAATTTGAGAAATAAAGGACCTATTAATGAAGTAAAAGGTTTGAATACGCAAAATATACTTTTGAAAAAATTGAGTAACACTTCAGCTATTAAAACAAAAATTGAGGTAGAAGATATGAAAATGAAGATTTCTAAAAATGATGCTTTGATAATACGCGCTCTTTCGGGAACTAACATTTTCTTCATCTTTCACAAATGACACTAATTTAACAGAATATGTAGACGCAAGCTCTCAACTTTTAATTGGTCCAGCTTTTTTTAGACACACATATATCATTCAATAATTTTACTTTACAAAATAAACTCCTCCTTCTAGACAGAGGAAGTAACAACAGTTTGGCTAAACAATCTCTTATATTAGAATTAGAGAACAAATTTGCTATTAATATACCACTTACTAAAACTCCAATCACATTGAAGTTCATCACGGGTGATGTTTTTGACCAAATCGGGACAACGATCTTAAATATTCACATTGAAAACATAGTTCTACCAGTAAATTTCATTGTAATAGCGATTCCTTATGTGGTTTTAAATCGGATTTATTATTAGGAACTAATTTTTTAACACAGCCAAATGGTAGGTTTGAAGCACACAAGAATTCTCTCTCTATTGTATCAGACACCGGGTACATCTCCATGCCTCTCATTCCAATATACCCACAAAGACAAAGCCATCCCAAAGGACAGGTACACCAAAACACATCTTTACCTCTTTATCCAAATGAAACAAGCTTTGTAAATAATTTAATGATTGATACTGACACAAAGTATAGACTATCTATTATAGAAAATGTTACCCTTGATCCTTACTCTTAAACCACTTTATCTGTTAAGGCGCTTCTCCAGCGAACACCCCCCTCCCGACCACCTCGTTTTAAATTCTGAAAATTCTTACCTTCACAACTATCTCTTTATAGGTAGCGTTTTGAGTTCTGTTAATAAAGGTCACGTTCTTTTGGACGTTATTAATATGTCAGCGGCAACTCACACGCTAAAAGCGAACACCTTTTTAACTATAGCTAACCCTATTTTTATTCTTGACACTCCTTTTGAAACTTCACAAGTTAATTTAGCCTCCACGTCTAAAGGACTCACCCCAGCGCAACTAAGAAAGACATATAAAGAAACCATTCAAGAGTCATTCAAAAACGAAGAAGATGAATGTGCAACTTTAACAGATCCAAATCAACTAGAGAAATTATTAAATCTCTTTATGGAATACAGGGACATAATCGCTTTAGAAGACGATCCAGTCCCAGTCTGTCCACTAACGGAGTTTGAAATAACTCTCAAAGACGACGCGCCGAAAGTTTTATACCGGCCCCAATACCGCCTCCCCCACAAGTACCTCACACAAATTGAGAAGTGGGTGGAAGATTCACTAAACAAAGGTTATATAAGACCCATTTCCAGCCAGCACTCTGCACCTCTGCTGGTAATTCCGAAGAAAAACTGCGAAAACCTAGGGTTGGGGTCGACTATCGTCTTCTCAATTCTCATACTGTCCGTACGAGGTTTCCATTGCCGTGCATTTCAGACGTCCTAAGCTCTTTAGGGATCAGTTGTATCTTCAGAGCTTTGGACTTAAAAAGTGGATACCACGTCGTAGAAATAGAAAAAGAATCGCAACCGCTACCCGCCTTTAGAACAACAAGAGGACAATACTGTCCAACACGCTTGAATTTCGGATTAAGCAATGCTCCTTCGAGCTTCGCAAAGACAATGGAGCTCGCATTGCATCCTCTGTTAGGCGACGCCTGCAGAGTTTTTCTCGATGACGTTCTTATTATGGGAACTTCTTTGCAAAATCATCTGGAAAACATAAAGAAAGTTTTTGATTCTTTTCGGAAAAACAAGTTAAAAATGAAGCTTTCTAAATGTAAATTCTTCCGCACTAGTTTACACTTTCTAGGCTTCAAAATCTCTAATAAAGGAATATCTCCTGATCTTATAAAACTCAAAACTCTCACTGCCTTCAAACCTCCCACAAACGTGTCGGAAACCAGATCTTTATTAGGGTTCCTAAATTATTTTTCTCACCTGCTTTCGAATTTTTCACAGACGATGAAGCCGATTATAAAGCTGATACAAAAGAATACTGATTTTGTCTAGGGTCCTGAACAACAAAAAGCCTTCGAAATTTTAAAGGATAATCTTTTATTGCAACCACAGTTGTGCTATCCGAACTACAACAAACCTTTCTTCATCAACACTGACGCTTCAAACGTAGCTCTGGGAGCCGTTTTATTTCAACTAGATGAAAATAACAAGGAAAAACCCTTGCCGTTTATTTCTCGATCGCTTTCTAAAGCGGAAATAAAATATAATACCATAGAGCAAGAGGCTCTGGCTATAGTCTTCGCTCTTCGCAAGTTTCGCAACACTATCTTTGGGTACGAGGTGTCAAAAATTACTGACAATCAGCCTCTGATCCATCTCATCAGACATAAACAACTATCAGGCAGTCTGGAGAGATGGAACTTATTTATCTCGCACTTCAATCACACCATTGTATATAAACAAGGTAAATTAAACATTGTTCCTGATTATTTAAGCAGAAATCTACCCCCTCACTCATACTTTCGCTCAAAATACAATTTTGCCAACCACACGCTTCCACCTCACAAAAGAAAATTTTGTATCAGAACAAAAAGCGTGAAACAGATTAAAAGATCTTTATAATTTTGCGAAACCCTTGATCTCCCATAACAAACCTCTCCAGCAACAAGACACTTCTGCTGACACTTTCCCGCACGTTTTGATTGATGATATCCTCCATTATGCCACACAAAATGGTAGCTTTCTGATTCAAGTCCCTGATTCAATGATACATTCCATCATTGAATTTAATCATGACTCTCTCCCATCGGGACACTGTGGTATTGAACGAACAGTCTATAGAATCAGAGAAAAATATATATATTTCTGAAACTATATACACTGGTAAAAGAGCATTGCAATACCTGCACCTCTTGTCAGAGAGTAAAGGGAAATACACCGAAAAATGCAGAAATAAAGACTTACCCCTTGCCCTATGAACCATTTTCTAGACTTCATCTGGACGTGCTGGGTCCACTACCGATCTGTAAGGAGACGAAGGCTAAATATATCTTAGTGCTGAAAGACAGCCTCATAAGATATGTGGAGCTGGTGCCTCTGATTCAGCATACAACAAAAGATATTGCTCAGGCATTGCTGGAAAGAGCTACATGCAGGCACAGCACTCCGGAAATAATTCTTACAGATCGCTCACATGAGATGACATCTCAATTTTTAAAGGAAATTTGCAAGCAATGGGGCGTAAAAGCAGTAAATATAGTTGTCCGGCCCGCTTCCAGCAATTCCCTCGTGGAAAGAGAAATGTTAAAGATTGCAAACCATCTGAGGCATTACGTTAATTCAAATCACAACGATTGGGGCAAATTAATACCTTTTACTCAAATTGCAATTAACTCCACTTTTAATTCTTCAATAGGTTGTACTCCTCACTTTCTCCTTTATTCTTATAACAAAAGACTTCCTTGGGATCTCCCCAATTAAATCTCTCCTTTTACTAAAGGATCTGAGCCACAAAAACCTATTCATGAATATATAAAAGATCTTGCAGAAAGAGCCAATCTCATTCGAGATCAAGCTCGCCAACATCTTCAGCAAGAAACCACAAAGCAAATGGATAGGCAACATAAAAAAGCAACTTCCACACCTATTAGAGTAGGTGACTATGTCTTTATATTAGATGTGAAAAAGCCTAGGCAGTCTCCGAAATTGTTTTCAAAATGGACTGGCCCATTTCAAGTTAAACAATTAGTACATTTTAATTAATAAGTTGCTTTTACAATGTTTCAAAACATCTAAAACTTTCACTGTCCATAGGGATAATATTAAGATCTCAAAACTTAGAGCGGATAATGTACCAATTTCTACCTCCAACCCCAACGGCGCCCTTCTACCTTCTAAAAGACCACCATCTCAAAAGCCATCTCCTAAAATCATCCAACGAACACAAACACCTCCTACTCCTTCCCCAGCTATTCCTCACACTATTTATTTCCAAAGACAGCTTCCACCTTCCTTACAAACACCTCCAACAATTCCCTTACCACCTCCTTCCTTGTTTCCACCTCCCTCTAATTCTCCTCTTCCGTCTAATTCTATTTCACCTATTCCATCACAGCCTCATTCACCTCTTCCATCAACATCTCATACAAATCCTCCTTCTCCAGCTCAATCACAACCTTCCTCCCACGCTCATTTACCACCTCCTAATCCCAATTTCCTCTTCTCCCCTTCTCCTCCACCAAGAGTAAATTTTAAAGGTTTTCCCACTACAACACCTCCAAAACTATCTTTTGACGATACTCCTTCACCGACTCAGCCCTTACCGTAAGGTTTCCAATCTCCCCCACCACCTAAATATCATTTCAAAGCAGCTCATCCTATCCCAATTCCTCGCCCTCCTATACCACCCCCTCCCCTCATCCCACAAGGACCTTTGCAACATCCGTCAGATTTTCCAATTCCTTCGACACAAAACACACCTCCACGAATTCCTATCGCAAAAGCTAGAAATACTTCACCTCCATCTATCCCTGATGATAGGTCTCGTGATCACACTTACACTCCTAATTTCACATTGAGAAACACCAACATCCCGCATCCTATGGCTTTAAGAAGCAGACAACAGGGTACAATATTAGGAGGAAACAGAGAATATTTACTTCCTCCAATACAAAACATCCCTCAGGGTAGAGGTTTCCCACCTACAAGACCTCCCAAACCATGAGTATTGTTAAAATTTTGTTTTTAAAGTGCCACAGGTAGAACTCTTTATTGCATTTACATCAATGTATAAAAATAAAAACATATTAGAAATGGGAATTTCAAAAATGTAAAATATGAAACTGTAAACACACTTTCATTAAGTAAGAAAATTTTATACCAAGTTAACGTCAAGATCGTTTAATTTCAATTCTATATGCATATTAAATCAATGTACAAACCCTTTTCTCATAAAAAAATTTCTCTCCTATCTTCACAGACAACATGTTGAAAAATTGGATCTTCTTTACCTTGCTAATAACCATCTTCTCTCTGAAAACAGGAAAGACAAGATCAGAATATGATTTGCACCAAGGTTTTATCATAAAACACTCAGGGAAAGCTAAATTTATCACTAGTTATCCTAACATTAATTCAGACTTGAGATGCTCGAAAGAAATTTATAATAGTATACAAGAAGTAGTAAGCAAAAATATTTATCTAATAGCTATTTATATACCTTACTTGCAACAAAGATTTAACAGTAGATTTGATACAAACCAGACTTCACCAGAATTAAAATACATACATTCACTATTGCTTGAAAACCAAAAACAATTTAAGAATATTTTGCAAGACCCTTAGGTACTATCTCATTTAAATGTTCAGCCTTCAGCAGCACCCAAAAGAGTAAAAAGAGGTCTAATGAATGTAGGCGGAACGGCCTTACAATATTTATTCGGATCAACCACCATGACCGACATTAATAAACTTAATACCAAAATAAATCTCTTACAGGATTTGGGAATTCACATTTATAAGCTGAAAGAACAAGTACATCAAAATGCAAATACTTTAACGGATATAAAAGAAAATTTAAAAGTGTTAACACAATACATAAATTCATCTATCTCCTCTATAGAATTACACCGAGAAATATCAAAGCTAAACACATACTTAAACTTGGAAAAAGCAATCTCAGACAACATACACAATCTCATTATAACTATACAAAATATATGGACTACAGCAAAATACCAAAACACCCCATTAAATGTATACTCTTATGATATCTTACATGAACTTATCAGAAATAGTAGTCAAATTTTACAACATCAACCAACAATACCTCTTACACACGAAACCTTCTACAAGTTCTTGTCATTATCTTGGTCGTATATACACGAAGATAATTCTTACCTTCTCTCTACGATCATCCCATTTTCCGAAGAAACGCCTTACAAAATTTTTAACACAATTCCATTTCCCACTCCATTAAACACCACATATCCACGACTCATGTTACATAACGAATATCCTTACTATTTTTCTAAATCACAAGACTCTCAAATACACATATAGTAAAAGCCTGACAGAAGACATTTGTAAACATTATGATTCAAATTTTATTTGTTTCCCTCCTAACCCAACTCAATCAATTGATTACCAAAACTGCATTATATCCGCAATATTAGAAACCAACCAAACTACTAATTGTAATTACATTCCCTATCTCTACGAAGCACCATATAATCTTAAGGTCGGAAATCAAACACTACTTTCTTTTCCTTCCAAAGTTGTAACTTCAATCTCATGTCCCAAAAGTCAACCCAGATTAATCACCAGTAACATTTTCTTCTCCCTCTGGGATGCACCTTAGTATCAGATAGATACATCTTTATAGATATCCTTCCCATTCTTCCGTCCAAACAGAGACATAGATTTAAACAATGTGCTACACAATGTGTGTATAGAGCTTTATGATACTCATTCCGAATAGCAGATTGCGCTCCTCGGAATTCGCCTCTCATAGAAGAGGCTCCATCATCTTAAACTTTCGAGTTTGAAACCAAGATAGCCGAGTCTCTCCA
>JABUQX010003529.1:0-27500 GCA_015478945.1 Trachelipus rathkii | reverse complement strand
GTAAATGTGTGTATAAATTATAGGACTTTTTTTTTTAATATCGATTGTATGAATTCGTTTTCTGAGCGGTAAAGTATAAAAGTTTAAAAATAAAATTGTATTGTAGAGGTGTCAAATTTTAGAAACAAATACGAAAAACGTCATTGCCTGCTTATCTTAGGATTTGTCTCTCTCAAAAAAAAAAAAAAAAAAAAACTCTCTTCTTGAGAGATATATATATATGTTATATATATATGAGAGTAGTGTTATATATATATGTTATATATATATATATATATATAGTTAATATATATATATATATATGGTATATATATATATATATATATTTTATAATATATATATATATATCAATGGGTAATTATTTTTGTATATATTTTTTACCTATGTTATTTCTCGCACAAAAAATAAACACAAGCTCTCCCTCCGTAAAGATGTGAATAAACTGACTTTAGTGTCTCTGACTCTATATACAAGTAAAAGAAGGACATTACATGGACAAATCTGGCAACTCTGTAAAATAAGGACCTCAAAGGCCTACCAAATTGCCCAGAATTGGTGGAAGTTTTCGAGTTTAAATCAGTAATATTATAAAAATTATTATAGGAATTTTTAATTCTAAAATATTTTCAAATGTAATCATATTCGCCTTATTTTTGAGAATTTATAAATTGGCTTATTTAGGGCCGCAAAAGTAGAGCTCCAAATTTTATTTAATTGAATATATTGAAATAAATATCGTACGCAATATTTGCAGTTGGAAATTAAATCCAACGAAAAAGAGATTTTTAAAACTTTTTACTAATTTTTTATGTACTAAAACTTTTCAAAAATAATATCCTTTTCTTTGACAAAATTTCATATTTCTATCAACATCCTATGCCTGGCATTTTTAATTTGGAGGGGCTGCAGCCCAATAGCCCATAAAGACAAGCCACTGTATATAGAGTATATATATATATATATATATATATATATATATATATATATATATATATATATATATATATATATATATATATATATATATATATATATATATATATATATATATATATATCGTCTGTAACTGTAGTGATATATATAAAGATATATACATATATATATATATATATATATATATATATATATATATATATATATATATATATATAGCATAGATATATATATATATATATATATATATATATATATATATATATAGAATAAATTGCAACAACTCTTTCTTTCCTTCCAATGTACTAGTGTAGATAAAAAAGAATAACTCTCTATTCAATCACTCATTTATCAACATTCCTGTGATACATTTTAAATCTATATTTTCTTCTCGGAAATAACTAAACAGTTAATTTCTTTTATTTCTAAGGCTGTTTATCATATCTTAAAACATTTAGCATTTGACCCATTATCTTTTTACTCGACACTCATATCACTATGCATATCCTATCACTTACGCATGACAATTGCGTGACAATTGTGTTCTCGCCTATATCCTTACCTGGTTTACTGGCAAGCCTTCAATATGAATTGATTAAAATTTTACTTCCCTTGTGACTGAGATGAACCCCATCCCATGAAAATAAGTCATAGTTCTCAAAATTTTCAACATAATTAAGAAATTCTTAGGAGGTAAAATCTCAGAAATAATACACTTTCTGCCACTTTGTTTTAGTAGCTGAATCAATTTTTATTAGGACTAAAATAAATATATTTTAACAATTGTGTATCTAGATGGTCTTACCTTGAATTTGTTGTTTTCAAAGATTTTGCTCTTTGTGTAGTTCTTGTATCCCTAAGTAACTCAGCCTGAGGCTTTAGTTAATAGCACTTACTTAACTAAGTAGGTAAATCGAATTAGTTGAAGGTAAAGAGAATAGAGGTAGGTTGATAGTTGAAATAGTTGAAAAGAAATCACAATTTACCTCTTTTTCTTTACATTTTTGATTATTAATTTGAATTAACACGAGCAACGGTTACGACCGTTATTGAATCAGTAATGCCTTATTGGTTTTAGAGCCTAGTGAATTCTGGACAATTATACCCAATATTGGCAAAATACAAATTCCACTGAAATAATTTAAGTTGAAGCATATATGAGTTTTTATAACCTACATCTAAATACGGTACTAAAATAAAATAAAATAGAAGAGACATAAGTGAAAGTATATAATAGTTTGGTAAAACTCCAGTTTTTGATCTAAATATTTTCTGAAAAAATTTTCTAAGTTCAAAAAATTTTCTAAGTTCAGTAAAGTTAAGTTAAGTCAGGTTTTAAAGAAAATTGTGTGGCAAGCTTCTGGCATAATTCCAGAAGCTTGCCACTAAAGAATTTTCTTAAAAAACTTAACTTAACTTTTCTGAACTTAGAATTTTTTTTGAACTTGGAAAATTTTTTCAGAAAATATTTAGATCAAATACTGGAGTTTTACCAATAGTTTTTATAACCTAAAATAAAACCAAAATAGAAGAGATATATATATATATGTAAAAGTATATAATAGTTTTATATCTTCTATATCTTAATAGACCATCTCTAATCCTTTGCATCCTATATATTTGTTCCCGTAGGGACAATTACAACTCCATCCTTATCTAAATCTATTTTTAATTTTTTACTTATCCATTGTTTTTTGTGTCTGAATTTTAGGTAATCAGTTTCTTTATTTAAAATAATAAACATTTAAGTACTTCAAGTTAGTTCCCATGCAAACACTAGTTTATTAATATTTCTGTGATACATATTTAATCTATATTTTCTTCTACGAAGTATTTAAATAGTTCATCACTTTTATTTATCTTTTCTATTCCTTTTTCTTTTCTTTTTTGTTTCTTTCTTACTTTTTATTTTTATTCTGTGTGTAATGTACTTATTAATTGTTGGAAATGTGTAGCGCACAGTTTGCAATGAGTTGAGGCTGTAGCGTAAGTGATAGTACGTTTATACCACGTTTCCTTATCTTATGTAGAAATTTGACAACAACTATTAAACGTTTACGAAGGTTATCGATATAGGGGTACATGTGAAAATATTTTTTGGGCCTAGATTGCAAATTAAGTTGAAAAAAAAAAAAAAATTACAACGTTAGTATCATGCTTTTGTTATTTCTGTTAATGTTAAATTTTTATTATTTTCAAAAATAGGAATGTCATAGTATGAGAACCGTATGCCAATGGGCCTACATTATAATTAAGCCATGGTCAGATTTACCAAATCGAAATATGTAATGTTTGCCGCAAATAGCTGATTTGAACTTGAAAATGATCATATTGGTTGATTTTGCTTTCAGGAATACTAATTTTTGGGTTTAAAAGAAAAGTAGGATAACATTTCATTAACAGCATGCAGTAAACAAGGTGTAAGGTCCATTTTAGCATTTTAAAGGGTTGTCAGCTATTGTAACAGCTATTTGTGTATTTGCATATCTATGTGCTGTTTAGGATTAGCTTAAAGTCTAAACTATCTTGATGATTATGTAGGAAATATTGTTTTCTATCATTTTCTGCTGTTGAGTTGGTTTAGTAAAGTTTATCTTGGAAGAATGTCTTGAATTGGATGGGCACAAATTTAATTGTGGAGCAGAATCTGGAAAGCTGGCATTTTTCTGTAACTAGATATAGATTCAAATTGGTAATTATATAGCTGAGAGGTGACTAACATTTACGTAATTATTGTATTAAAGTTATAAATTTTTAATTTACACAAATAAAAAAATTCTTTGTAGTTTTTTTTATTGATTCACTTACATTTTGAATATATTTCAAAAAATTAAAAAATAATGCTACCAAAAACAACTTTTTAGCTCTATTTCATTTGTGTAGGGATGAAAAAATATTGAAAAAATGTGTATCAGATTATCTATCAATATCTATATAATTTTGATAATAGTAGAGTTCAATAGATTCTGATG
The DNA here is from genome assembly GCA_015478945.1 of Trachelipus rathkii. NCBI lineage: Eukaryota > Metazoa > Arthropoda > Malacostraca > Isopoda > Trachelipodidae > Trachelipus > Trachelipus rathkii. Next base: position 23,595 of record JABUQX010003529.1, on the reverse strand, counting down.
AAATATTAATATTTTTTTGAGATAATCTATTTTTCCTTATATATCTCTAATTTAAAAAGTGTTCCAAAATTGAATTTTAGTTCCGGCCGGAAGGAAAATAAAGCCGGAATCAACAAATAAAATTCCGGCGGAACCGAGGAATTTCTTAATGAACTTTCGTTTAACAATTGCCTGCACGGGTAAATCGTAAAACTTCTCAAGGAGGCACGTTAAGATTTTTGCATTTTTATATAGGTTATGATTAATGAAATCATATGGTAGCTGAAATTCGTAAAGGTACAAAGTATTTAATTTTTATTGTTTTTTTTTTTTTTTTTTTTTTTAATTTCACCAGCAGCCGTGTCTCTCATATTTGTGCGACATTGGTCCATGTCCCACCTATATGTGCGACATGTCGCACATATATGTGCGACAGACCCTGTCGCACATACATGTGTGACATCTATTTCCTAATGTTTTTTATATTTCAGAGCTAAATTACGCAAACTTATAAATATTTCAGAGGTAAAATAATAAAATAATAATCAAATATTAAAAATAATAAATAAAAAAAAGTGTACCACCACCTAATAGGCTCCACGTGCCGGTACATGGATTCATATGCTTATGATATATATATATATATATATTATACTATATATATAATAATATAATATATACTATATATATATAGTACTATATATATTATAATATAATATATATACATACTAATATAATATAATATATATATTATAGTATTTCCATTTTCATATGAAACTAAACGTAAGGTAAAACTAGAACTGTAACACCGACGGCCACGAGACTTATACCAAAAGTTTCCTTAGCGGCCACGCTATCTTTTGAGCATATATAATTGCATGTATTGTCTCACAGATTTGTGCGACGAGGCTTCACAAGACGAAGTCACTAAGTGTTCCGGCACAAATATGTGCGATGAAGGCCGCAAATGAAATATTCACGATCCGCACATATATGTCGACATGGCATGTTCAAAGTGTTTAAACTATAAAGAAATGTAAAAAAGGTATTTTATATATTACTTTCAACCATAAATCTTACGTTTAGTAAACGCCATAATCATGAACATTATGGAAAATCATCATCGAAGGAATATCTTGGAAGTCCAAATATTTTAATAGTAAAAAAGGAGAGTCTTGTATTTTCTAGAACAGGGGAACCACAAAAGAGCAATAGAACCAAGCCGTGAAATAATGAGTTTGAGGAGAGTTTCTCCCCAAAAAGATTTGGCATATCAATGACCCCGAATCACAAATAATGAATTTATCACAATGAGTAACCAGCATTCACCAGTCACTGAGAGCAGTAGGATTCATAGAACTTAAGCCCATCTTTCAACAATATTCTTATTCCTAGTAGAAAATATTTTGTAGAGAAGAAGTTACCAACTTCATACAGGAAGATTATGAATCAACAGTTTTCGAGAAGTTTATCTAAGGCTGATCAGAATATCATTTTACTTACAGATATATAGAGAGCTAAAGAATTCAAACGAGTATTTATTTCTTTATCTGCATTCTGGCTTACCTAGACGAGTTTAAAAATGGACGAGCAGACTCGCATTGCATGATATTTCCTACAGGTTCTCATGATCTGGAAAATTAAAACATACTATGAATTTGAATTATAATGAATAGTTGAGAAATTTCCCCTCCTAACTAAAAAAGAAAAAATGCCCCCGCCCCATGTTTTTTTTGGGGGGAAAAAAAAAAATCTTCGAGATGGAGCAATATAACATGAGCTTGGAACTCAATTTAGAGGATACACAAGTATTTTTCCTTGTTTTATTTATAAACTTCAATTTGTTATTTAAAAAATGCCTTATTTTCTCAAAGAACAGTTGTGATTTAATAAAGAATGTAGGAATATTTGTACACATTTCAGTTTTTAAGCTGTTATGAACTTAAAAGAATACAAAGAGACTTGGATCCCCATCTTGCAAGCCCACTTATGCCAATTCAAGGATGTTAATACAAGGTGGAATAGCACATCATTTGATTCTAGAAAGAATTGAATGTTTGCAAAGACCTCTTGCAAGTTTATATTATAACAATCAATCATTTAAGCTTTGAATGCTAATAAATGGCAAATACTTGAAAAATTCTAACAGTTTTGGCAACATTTTAGGTGCTAACTGGGATGCGGAGGAGAATAACCTTACTCGCATATTTGACGACTCTCCCCTCACATCTCTCAAATTTTCATTACAACGGCAGATTTCAGACTTTAAAAGAAGAGCTGAGAAAGGCATTAGAGTTTAGATTTATGAATAAAAAGAGAGAAAGGATATAGACATATCAAAACAAGATAATTGTTTTTAGTACTGTAGTAGACCCAGATTACAAACTTTATTTTCAAATGAAATAAGAGAATTGAGTAGAAAAAAATGGATGCTGAAAGAAATATGCAAATAATTGAAGGTAGAAAGTGATAAATAGTAAGTGCAGTACAGAAAAGTTCAAGCGCTGAGTCATCCATGACCAATTTTTCAGAACGAGCCATTATTACATGAACTTAAGATTTGCCAAGTACTCAAAATCATCAAGAAGCATTAAAAAGAAATTACTGCAAACTTACTTAGTTTTTATAAGTTTGAAGAAAGTGGAAGGGAACAGCGAGTCAGTTAGTGTAAAAGGAGAAAAAAAGGAAAAATCAGTGGCTCTTCAAAAGGGTGAAATTCTTAAAGATTGAAAATTTTTTTTTAACCAGAGAAATCAATTTCTAATCTGGGGAAAAGAAGAAATTAACTTTAATTGGTGGAAAATGACCAAAGCTAAATTTCCAAACATAGCAGTACTAACCAAAAATTAATCTCCTTTCCAGTCTCCCCCATATAATTCAAGCAATTATTTTCATTTTCAAAGAAGAGGAAATAATTTGAAGGAAACGTTTAAATAATTGCCCAATACTGGTGACAGTTTTACGTGTAGATAAGTTAATCACTGTTGAATGCTAACACAGAAGCTTTATTATTTTTTTGTTAAAAGATGGGGCTTTGGTATGTAAAAATAAAATCCCTTCCATCAACTTTTTTTCTCAGAAAGTTAGATTAGTATTCCCGGTTCCGGCTGGAACCGGAAAAAAATGTCAACCGGAATTCGGGTACACCTCTAATATATATATATATATATTATATATTATATAATATATATATATTATATAATTATAATTATAATATATATATAATAATATTATATATATACATAATATATATATATATATTATTCACTACTCACTCAATTTCAGTTTCAGGTATTTTTTCTTTAATTTTTGTTTTAGTTAGGAAGGTAAGTAGTTAGGTTAACTAACCTAAGCCTAAAATAAAAAATAAAGAAAAATACCTGAAACTAAAATTAAAATTATTATTTATTATATATATAGTATATACACTATATAATATATATATATATACTATATATATATATATATATATATACTATATATATATATATATATACTATATATATATATATACCGGTGTATATATATATATATATATATATATTTATATATTATATATATAAATTAGTATATATATTTATATATATATATATAATTAATAATATATATATTATATTATACTATATATATAATATATATATATATATATATATATGGCAAATGTAGCACAAATTCAAATTTTTGAAATTAATTTTTAAAATAATAATTTTTATAATCCCACATTCTAAGTTAATATAACGTATATATAAAACAAATATTTCATTTTAAAAAATTATTGTATGTAATTTAGCCGAAGCATGCCATCTAAAATGTTCGAAATAAGTTGGGTAATGGGGTAACAACGATTCATACTTACGAATCTGAAAAAAAACAATCGATATTGAAACATTACCTAAAACGGACTATTACCAATTATTGTATTAGGTTATCAAACTTTTAATTTACAAAAATATCAAAAAATTCTTTGCTATTTTTTTTTTATTGATTCACTTATATTTTTAAATAATATTTCACAAAAATAAAAATAACCGCTAACCAAAAAAACTTTTTTTGGCCCCTCCTAATTTCCCCCCCCCATTTTGTGTCAGGGATGAAAAAATATTGAAAAAATGTGTTCAGATTATCTATCAAATCTACGGTATAATAATTTTGATATAGTAGAGTCAATAGATTCTGATGAAATATTAATATTTTTTTGAGATAATCTATTTTTCCTTATATATCTCTCTTCCCAATATAAAAATACTAAAATAGTGGTGCCAAACCTCTCATATATAAATTTAATCAATCTGGCAAATTTTTTTTGTTTGTTTAAATTCATTTTAGGACACATTGTTTTGTTAATTATACACAGTCAATCTATGTCTACTTAAAAAAGATTTTCATAACCTTACTGATTTTTTGAATATAAAAAGAAATGATATATGAAAATAAAGCATAATGTTGCTTATAAAAATATAAATTTGGTAATTTTTTATTAATATTTGACAGCGTTGCTTCTAGGAATATCAAAACATCAATTGATTTTTTAAAAAAAATCAATTTTATTAGAATCTGTTAAACTAAAATATTACCATAATTATTTTTTTTTATATTCAATTGTTTTTTTTTTTGCACAATGTTCAATGATTCAATTATTAAAGTAAACCCAAAAAATTAAATATTAAAATATACCTTAAAGATTATTATATATATATTTCCTGTTTCAGGGTTCACCCTTTCTGGAAAGTCAGGGAAGGTCAGGGAAAGTCAGGGAAAAGTTTTAAGATATGCTGAAAGTCAGGAAATTTCCAAAAAAGTGAGGAAATTTTAAAATTTTCAGCAAAACATATGAAGAGTGGATCCTATGGACCCAGTTGCAATATTTTTGATATATTCTTTTTTTCCTTACTGTATATAATTGTGAATTAAAAGTATGTATTTTGATAGTGAAGCGTGTGTAAGAGGGTGAGGAATAACATTCCATAAATCTACTTCTATCCTGTTCCTTCTATTTTTAGCTATTACCTAACACTAATCTTCCTATTCTGTTCGTAGAAGGTGTTCCAAGTTCATCCTTTCGAATGAAGGTGATTGGTATATGGATGTGTTTTAGACTATGGACTTAAATGACTTAATCTGTTTATATCTTTTTCTTTTAGGGATTTATACTTTTTGAGGTGTTTTTTTTTTTAGTTTGACGAAGTGATTTTTGGATTTTGTGCAGTTTTTGGTATTTAATTATTTATTTATAAAATGACTTCAAACAAAAAACTAACTTTAAGCGACCAGTGGTTGGAACGTCAACTGAACCCAACAGTTTCTCAGGTGGTTGGGTAAAGGACCTGATAGTTTCAAGGCATACGTAAAGTATGTAAAAAGAACTTTGATCTATCTAACCATGAGGAAGCCAAAGCCGAAGTTTCACATTCAAGAGGGGAAACTCATTTGAATTTAATGCAAAACTCAGCAGGAACCAAACCATCATTGAAAAACTTTTTCGTTGTGTGTTCTAATATACAAATATTAGTGAAAAGTGTGTGCACTGAAAATTTTGCCATTCTCCATCAACTTCTAATCATACCCAACCGATTGTAAATGATCCTGAGTGTTCTATTAATAAACCAACCAAAACCAGTTTAACAATCAGTTTCATCTTTTTTGCATTAAATGCATGTTTACAGATCTGAAATACTATGGGCCTTAAAGGGTGGTGGATGATAAATGTCTTTAAACTCGTGTGCATATATGGGGGAAACATTTAAATTAATGTTGTCAGATAGTGCGCGTAGCTTCAAATTTTAAAATGGGGCTGAATGAAATGTAAATATGTGATTTAACCATGACTTGCTCCCGTATTTTTCTAGAAGCAAAAAGCAGCAATACATTCTATTTTGCAGTGAAGCGATTCTCCCTTGCAATAAAATTCAAAATATTTTTTGGATGGTGATTGTCTTCTTTTTAAGAAACTTGATTAGTTTTTTTTTTCTATAGTAGTACCTGGAAATCAATGTTATGTGGAATTGTAGCAAATTATTAAATTAGGAACTGGATATACTGGAACATGTGAAAGTGACAGGAGGGTTTTCTATAAATTAAACAATTTTAGTGGAGAATCTGAAAGAACATGTCTGATTTCTCAAAGATAGTGCACATGCTATAATAGATCTCATGAAAGTATTCATAAAATTCCTATCACTCAAAAAAGGTTGACAAATGTAAGACCTGGCATAGGAGATATGAGAACATCTCAAAGAGTCAAACAGAACAAAAGAAGAAGAAATAAAAAGGTTTGAAAAAAGAAAATTTATCCATACAGATCTATCTATAACTTGAAGAGCAGAGAAAGATGTTAAAACTGAAAGCTTTGACAGAAGAAGACGCTATAACAAGAAAATTAAGAAGAAAGCATGCCATCTTGATATAAGAAAGCATGCATTCAGCAATAGGGTTGTTTTAATTTGGAAATGTTTTGCCACAAGTTAAAGTTGTTGAGTGTGACTCGATGGCAACTTTCAGAAAGGGTTGGATAGGTATATGGATGGTTTGGGTTATCATATAGTATATTTAGACGAAGCAAATATGGCTTGGTTTTTAGTTTACCGTAGTTTTCATAGTAATATTACTTATCAAATAATTAGTTATTAAGGCATGTGGATGGTTTTGGGTATCATATATCATTTTTTTTTACTAAGCCAAATTGGTGGATTTTAGTTATATGAATTTGACAAGCCCTAGGGTGCTTTGTGGATTTGCATGAAGAGCATGTTTGGTTAGTGGGTTGACTGGGACAGTCTCGATAGGTCCATGTGGTTTCTTACTCTCCCTATATTTCTTATGTTCTTCTTCTTATGTTCTTAAAATCAAAATTCAGATGCTTTGAGAAGAAAAATTTAACCTAAATCTCCCCATTACGAACTTTTGTGATCACAGTGGACGTTTTTCACCTAGGCTATTAATCGTAGCTTTTTAATTTATTTTTTCTTTTTGTATAATAAAACTTTACTTTTGGAAAAATAAAAAGGAGTGCATTGACGGCTAGGGGAAGGTATAGATCGATTGCTAAAAAAAAAATATATTTTTTTTAAGTTGCCTCATGGATGATGAACAATTTCTAAAGTAAATTGTAACATAATTTAATGTATTTAACTGAGTAATAGGCCTGCATATGTTAATAGATATTTTATACAAAAAAAATAAAAAAAAATAACGAACACGATGGTCAGGGAAAATTTGCGGATTTGGTCAGGGAATGTCAGGGAAATCAAATTCAAAATTTCAGTGGAACCCTGATTCGGCATTTCCTACGATTTTGTCCTAAGTTTATACATATACGATATATATATTAACATTATATTATCTTGAAGCGTATTATCTTTATTATATATATATATATATATATATATATATAATATATATATATATATATAATATATATATATATATATAATATATATATATATAATATATATATATATATATATATATATATATATATATATATATATATATATAATATTATATATATATATATATATATATATATATATATATATATATATAAATAGTAAGCGTCTCTGGCGGGGTGACTTAGACCAACTTAGGTATACTTTCGTCTCCGATTCTCCCTAATGCACTTTTTGAAATTTTTTTTTTGAAAATCAAAGGCCCTATAGTAGGTCAAAGCACACAAAAAAAATAATAATGTAATTCTAATAATAATAGTTTTATTAAAGTTTAAATAAAGCTCAGTCCCACACCTTGGAGGGGTGAATCGGACCATCTGTTTAAAATTCCTGCTTTTACATAAATTCAATTTTATATTTTTAATGATACATAAAATAAGAATAAAAATAGGGTGGCCCGATTCACCCCTCTCTGCTCAAAATTTCTTTTTTATTTTAAATTTTTAACTTATTTAGTAACTATTATATTTAAATTAATTAGGCTATAACATAATAAAAATGTCAATAATAATATGTAAAAACGAAAAACAATGGTGGTAATATCAAAAATAATACGTAAAATACGAAAAACAACGGTGGTTCCGATTCACCCATCATCAATTTTTACGGCTGGGTGAATCGGACCAAGTTAGGTCCGCGATTTAACCACTATTCACTGTTTGGAACAAAAATTTGATTTTGCCAGGTTAATATACTCGAGTGTATACACTGAATAATAATTAAAATCCATCCAATTTTTCATTTTATAACAAACGTTAAAAAAAAACATTTTTCAAAAGTGAAATTATATATTGAAGGGCATTTTTGTACCCTAATTTATTATATTTTTAAATATAAAAACTTCTAGAATTAAAGAGATCTAAATAAAACTTGTAGTACTATGCGTGGCTATTTACTAGAAAACTTTTTTATTTTATTTTTATTTTATTTAGAGTGGACGAATCACCCCTCTAAAAGAGGTGGCCCGGTCACACCTCGCCCGACGCTATTATTTAATAATAAGTAATCTAACAGATTTTTGATGAAATATCACAGCATAGACTAAACAAAATAGTAATGAAGAATAAAAAAAAAATATGGTAATAGTATTGCAGAAGGGTGTCACCCCTGAATAAAAATCCCTAGGATATACTCTAAAAAATAATAATGAAGAACAATGAAAATGAAAATCGTGCGCTCTATTTAGGAAAAAAAAGTTAGCCTCAAAGTTGTTAAAAATCTCAGGATTTTCTTCTAAATTTTTTTTTTTTTCTTTTAAATCACAGGATTATACTTTAAAAAAATAAGTAATGAAGCTAAAAAATTGAAATTTGATTTTTAAGTCTTAAGGAAAAACAGTTAGAGGCCTCTAAAGTTAATTTTCCATAACTTTCTTATAAAAAAAATTTTAAAAGTGAGCCTCATGCTGCGTTTTAAGGGCCATCCTAAGTTCATGCTATGATAAGATTTAAGTATCATAGAATTTTCTCTGTGTATACCTAATAAAACTAATCATAACCTGAATTAGAAATGAGAGATTACCATGATGGATCAAAAATATTTGCCATATTGATCATTTTTATTTTTTATTTTTTTTATTTTTATTTTCTTGTGGAAAAATCTAATTTTTTCCCTAATATTAAATTGTTATCCAAAACTTACCAAAAATTATTGTATTTGCATAAAATCATATATCAAATTATAGTGCAGCATATACAAAATTGAAAACAAAAAAGAAAAGTATAACATGTTCAACCAGATTTTTTGCTATAGCTACCTTTAAAAATAGCAGCTCAATGTAAAAAAAAATTAATTAAAAAAAAAAAAAGTTGGAGACTAAAAATTCATCTGTATATAACAACACAATAAAATTTATATCATATGAAAGGTTAATTTCATGCAAATAGATTGAATTATAGTAAATTTTATGATTTATAGAAAGTGTTTATTTGTGATATAAAGAAGGTGTGGGGTTTGATATAAATTTTTTTTATTTAGTTTAATATTTGGTTTTAAATAAAGGTTTGGTTAGTTAAATAATGGTTTTGCATCTGTATATGGGAAAAATTTCAAAATATTTACCAGTAGCAAAGCTCTTTAGTATACAAAATATTTATCAAATTAAAACTTGTGTATCTCATCAAATTATACAAGCTATAAAAATTTAATTTGATCAGATTAATAAAAAAAAGATTTTTTGGTGCAATAAAATTGAAAAACCCTGATAACTTTTTTATTCATACAATCCGCATGTTTTTTTCAAAGCGTATAAAATTGGACAAGATACATATTTTAGATAAAATGATTTACCGCTGCTTATTGGAAAATTGTCAAAAATTTCCCATCACTGAATTAGGCAAGCTATGAAAATTCCATTCTAATCAGATGAAAAGTGAAAAAGTTAAATGCCACCAATTTTTTTTTTTTTTTTTTTTGCAAATCTGAAATGAAAAATCTAACTTTATTATTCTTCTGATCAGTAAGAAATTTTCACAGCTTATGTAATTAGTGAAGATAGACATTTTTTGTTAAGATAAATATTTTGTATGCTGATCAGATGTTGAATAATAAAAAAGTTATAATGATTTTTTATTTTTGAGTTGCTAAAATATATTTAAATTGATACTCCCCCAAATATCAACTGTATATTGTGAATAAAATACTTTTTAGCTATTGTAAAAAACAAAATTCGGAAGAGCATTCAATTCTCTAATATAAGAGTTTTAGAAACTATAAAAGGCACAGAATTGATGATTATTCCTCCCAAAAGTTAGGTACCCCCACTGTGACTATCCTCTTAACCAAGCTGGCAACCTCTACACTATAAGGGAGCTGATTCCATCATCCTTATGATGGATCCCTTTATATAGTGTTATAGTTCGTTTTAATACAGTTCTGCTGAATACAACTAGTTATTCAGGACCATTCCATGTAAATTAAATCTTGGGGTTTTATTTTATTGTCGATTAGCCTATTTAATTTACATTTCATGATCCTTGATCATGGCTTAACTCCTTTCCTGAAGTTATGAATTTTCTCTTTCACCTCAGGAATAGTATTTATAAAAGTTTTCAGATTCTTTTTGCTGTCAATCTGCCATTATATTGTTTAAGCAGATTGATAGGAGCTTGTGTCAACAATACAAGTAGGTTATACTTGCATTGTATCACTGTATTATGTTCATTTTTATTATGCGTCAAACAATACTTTATATTTATTCACATATAAAGGATTGGTGACTAATGTACAGTACAGTTTCAGATTAACAAGTTCCTTCAACTGAACAGAAGATTGACATCCCTTTGGAATGATTAATATTCATCTTCAAAGGGTATTTAAATCTAATTAAATTCATTCATTGCTCATCCATTTCATTTATCATGTTTTTCTGATATTTGATATTTAAATAATAATAACATGGCTCTCTTATGACCCTTGGAACTAAATGGATAAATGTCTCTTCGTACATTTTCTTTCAGGTTCCAATCTTGGGAGCATTATCTCCTTGTCATTACTTTCTTATATATCTGAGAAGCAGAACCTTGCTCCGATTTAGGAGCCAAGAACCTCAATTTGGATAACCTAATTTGCCGATCAAAAGGAAACACTCACCTAACCAAGTTGAGTTCTTCCGTTATTTTTTTTGCATCAAGTCACCTCAGCAATAATTATAACTCCTTTGCTCAATGTGTCACTATAATTGTTGCTCAGAAGAATATTCTTTTCTCAGTCAAGAATTTATTTATTTATTCTATCAGTGAACTGTCCCTCAGTTTGAGAATTTAATGTAAATATTTCTATTCAGTTCTGCCTTAATCATTGTCGCTGATGAAGCTCTATAATTAGAGATCTTCGTCATCTTGTAGATTACATCCATGAAATAAACCTGCAGTTCCCAATTCTACTTGTTATACGACGATAATTTTTAGTTATTAATGTATTTAGTAGTAACAACTAACCATATTGGAGCACGGGTCTCTTTTACTCCACCTGACCTTGATACCCTAGGCCTCCTTTTACCCACCCTAAATTTCTAAACCTGAGGCTTTTTTGAGGCCCAAATTTTTACCTGCCCTTGTCCTTTTTTTTGAGCCTTGACCTTTTTTGGCCTTAGACCTTTTCATGAGTACAGGCGCACCTTTCAAGCAAGAAGGGACTTGCACATATGACGGTTTGCGCACGCACCGTACAATACGTATTGCCCGGCCTTTTTTTGACCCCCCTTTAGGGGCTTAGCCCGTTTTTCTCGCAATGAGTTCTTGGCTCTTGATATTACTCGTTTGGGGCCTTGATATTACTCGGCTTGATAGCGGTATCAAAAGGGCTGGAATATAGACCATGTCATATAAAGTCAGTGAGGTTATTTATAGCTAGGGATTTGATGCGTTGGAGACTCTTTAGGGTTGAAATTGACATTCTTACAAGATCAGTGGAAAGTCTTAGTAGAGACTGTATCATTAGAGGCAATAATATCAGGCTCACCTTTAGACCTCTTCTTCCAAGGCAATGTCTCTATATTGCACCATTTTGGTTGAGGTATCGTTCTTAAATTACATGAAGGTCTTATTTTGTAGGTATTGAACTTGTTTGAGAATCCTGAGTCCCTAAGCTTAATATTTCCATATGCGGTCAAAAACACAAAACACACACACATCATACACACACCACAAGTCAGTGACATACGTACAAACTACTTTGAAATGTTATGTAGTCCATTTTATCATATTATATAATCATACTAACGAATTATATAAACTCATTGGTGAATAATAACATTAATAAAAGGTATATATTTTTATATATCTATATTTTTAAAACAATTAACATTTATATATATATATAATATATATATATAAATAATATATTTTATATATATAACTTTGGATTTAAAATTTACTAATATATTATATTTAATTATAATAAATATTAGTTAAATTATAATGATTATTTTTATATAGGTATTTTTATATTTTATAAATGTTATATAATATCTAAGTTTAAAAATTCAATAAAATATCTATATAAACCAATTATATATTTGTTACCAAATATATATATTCATATCATATATATATATCATATAACTATATACTATATTATATATATACCTATTCCCTATAACCATTGACCTTTATTTATATTCTTATTTGATATATATATAATGCGAACACGTGCTCACCTACACCCACACCATAGACATACGCCTACACCTACACACACGCGTACACCACACCAGCCATTAGCACACAACACCACATACACACCAGACAACACACATCACCACAACACACAACACACAATCACACACCACACACACAACACACACACACACACTTACATTATACACACACAACTTACAATTTACACACCATTCACTACTGGAGGCACTTACACACCACAACCATACGATACTTTACTTAAACATTCTTTAACCACTATATACAAATACAGTATCAAACACACTACCATTTAACTCTTCTATATATGGTACTAATCATGGGTCAATTTTGGTCCAACGCCCTAATTTTTGGCCATCCATAAATTTTTCGGCATGACCTATGTTTTCCAGGCCAACCCTTTGCGTCTTCCAGTGCCAATTTATTTTGAAGAACTTGCCATTAAATTTTTATCCGGCCAACCCTTGTGGATCATACAGGGGAAAATTTTTGATGCCTCTATAAATAAAGCGACTACTATTTGAGATTTGCCAACATTCAAATTGCCATTTGGCCCAACTTCAGAGATCGAGAGAATTAACTTTAATGCCCAGCTTTGATGAGCCTCAACCTCTTGTTGATGGCTCAACTCTGTGGAGATGGACTCAACATCTCTCTCCTATCTTTTTTTTTTTTTTTACCACCACTTTATATTATTTTTTGTTTCGGTTTTTCAATAAACTATCTTTAACATTTTAACAACTTTCTCTTGGTTATCTTTTACATATTTAGTAAAAGGTTACCTAAACTATTTTACTGGCTCAACTTGATCGTGTTACAGTCATCTTTGATAGGTACACGTATATATAGCATGGTTCAGCTTTCGATTGATCGATTTATTGATGGTTCAAACTTTGATGGTTTCCCAACTCACCGTAAGGAGTATCTAGGGATTTTCTATTAGTGTTTCTATGAGTATTAGATGAGTGCCAGGTGAGTGCCAAGTGAAGGCCAATGACGTGCCATTTGAGTGCAAGTTGAGAGATCAATGAGTAGTCGAGCCTAAGATTTAGAGTGCCTCACAATTATGAGTATGCCAAACTGAGCTGAGTCATCAATTTTCAACATAGTGCCAACTGTTGCTTCAACGTTTTTCAATACTCTTATATCCTAGAGCCCTATCTAATCCCTGAGCACTAGAATAGCCCTAATATGGGTGTCTACCGACCTAGGTTACTCCAGGTATGAGAGAATCAGAATTTTGTTATAGGCTATTACAAGTTTGCTAGGAGAATGCATTTCCTACTATGAGTTAAGTCCTTTTCCTAACACTTAATGCATGCTTCGACGTCTGGAGTAATGTATCTAATGACGTCTAATTACACCATTTGACGTTACAACGTGAACCGCAACGTACAGAGAATCCGCGTCTTCAGCTAGGTGCAGTCCATCCGACGAAACGTCCGCGTGTGCCCGTAGGCGCAAATAGGTTTATCAACCGAATTTACATCAACTTTCGGTAATATTTTAACAAATTCATTCATAACATCGGTCTAAAGCACTCAAGCCCAACGAACCGCCGCGTGCGTCCGCAGACGCAATATTACCTGCGCGAACAAAAAAATATGATAACAATGTAAACTATTCAAAAGAATTTCTTTTCAAATATACTATGAGATATCAAATTTCACTATTTTACTTCTTTTTGTTTAAGAAATTTTATTAAAAAGGTCATTAATCACCTTCTATATACCTAAAGTCGTAAATATCACACATAATTATCATAAAGGTTTTTCCTAACAATTTGAGTGAATTGGAAATTAACCGACTTGTTTAACAGCTTATTAAAAAAACTGGTCATTAACTCATATTGCTTTATACTTTTGCTTTAACTCATGATATTTATTAACATTAACATACTTTAAAGCAGTAAAGCAGTACAGTAAATCAATAGAGGGTGTTACCTAATACCAAAGGGATTAGTATGCTTTTGTTTTAAACTGTATATTTAACATTTCTTTATTATACCTTTATTCTGTCTTGTAATTATACATATAAAATATTTATCTAAACCTTAGGATCTAAACCTTACAGCAGTAAAGCTCAGATAATTATTACAAGTTTCAGTAAGTTGTTACTAACCCAAAGGGATTACGTATCGTTAATGTTTTATTATATAAGAGGTTTACATGCATATTAATTTCAGTATGCTTTACTAGAGCTTTAACTTATATATTTTATTAACATATACATACCTTTAAAAGCAGTTTAACAATCAGTAAATCAAACCTGCATGTATTTACTTATCAAAAGAGGGATTAGTATGCTTTTGTTTTTGCTGTTTTACTGCTTTAACCTCATATGCTTTACTGCTTTAACTCATATATTTATTAACATGATATTTTCTTTTATATTTTTTATTTTGTTTTAATACTTTTTATTTATTTATTATTATTTTTATTATTATTATTTTATTATTATTATTATTATTTTTTTTTTTTCTATTTTTGTTTTAATACTTTTTAAATTTATAAATTGTAATGTAAGAAAAACACACGCAGTGTCTGTTATATATAAACATTTCATTTTAATAAAATTGTACGAAATTTTATTAAAAACCTTTTTTTATATATAAGAGTTTTAAGGGTAGTAAATTCGCATTTTCATTTTAAAGCATTTATTACATAATTAGAAACTATAAAATCATTGACATACAAATTTTTAGCATCAAATATATTTACAAGTTTATTAAAACATAACACAACATTATTCTACAGAAGCTTTATAATCGCCAATAAATACAACATTTTACGACTCCACATACAAATTAAGAATACTAAGGGTTGACAAGAGGTAAGACATAGTATTTTTTTTATCACAACCTAGGGTACTATTTATTATACTTATTAAAAATAAAGGTGATATATGATTTTATGTGGACTTATATATAAAACTAATTTAAGTTCCAACAGAATCAATATATTATGATTGAAATAGCAAATCATATGTTTTTTTGCTTCTAATTAATACACGGAATCCAATGTCTGTTGAGCAGTGATGTAACGGAAGGCAATGCTATTGATTATATATGAAGCAAGGTCAATAAAACCATTTCTCTCCCGTAAGCAAGAGTTTTTTTCGTTAATAGCGAACACCTCCCTAAAAAGCGAGGATACATGTTTTAAACACACCAAGACTTTTTTATTTATCCCTCATCATTCAGCTTTAATATTCCAAAAGTACGTTGGCGTACTTTCAATTTTCAATGGGTTGAGGAATCACTACAATTAGATAAAGACCCACTATACAGATGACTAGGGTATAGATTGTTATTCACTTTGATCCAAAAAGAGAGACTTAGTCTAAACGGTGCCCTTTTTTTCAAAATGTTTAAATGAAATGAGGCGTTACAAGTAGACATTAAGGTCCTGCAAGTAAGATCATAGGCATATATTTAATTATACTATTATAATTTTACACTTGCGAGGTTTTTCTTCAAGGATTAAATACCTGTTCCCACCTTCATTAATGATACAGTATGCTACTTAAAGTCGTAAAAAAGGCCGAGTACAGAGAAGATAGGGTCACGCGTTGTATAACATTTTCAATAATCCGTCCGTCGAGAGCAGTCCATTCACATGGTAAACTGATACCACCACTAAGTCGCGAACAGCGTGTTGAATTGCTACTCAAGGTTATGGGACTTATTTTAAATATTATTCCCGGAGTAGGCTTCATGTTCCCACCAATGCCCTCATTAATAGCTTTCTGTGGTAAAAGTTTATCGTTCCACATGTTAGGGATATTGACTTTGGACTCGATATCCTTAGAGATGAAAAATTTCACCATTATCTTGGTTTCAAACTCTCCTAATTCAGGATACATATTGAGTTAAGTATTCACAAGGTTAAGCTGAAATTTTCGGATTTCACCAATAGCTCAAGCTCTGTAGTGATAATACTTTCACGGTATTTACTAACATTGAGATCACAGCCTCCATATCATAGTTTGAACACACGGCCTTCTGGCCATATTAGATTCTGTAGGCAAGTAGGCACTGTGCAACTTTTATATTATTTAAGAAGACAAAGTATCAGTTATTGGTATTATTGCATAACTCCGAGAGCGAATAAATAATGATCTCTAGTATCTACAGATGGCAGAACTGAAAGTTCTTCTTGAGAGAAAGAAATATCGCGTTCTCTTATGTGTAAGTCGATCGTAAAATCATAAGTATTATTTAATGTACTTAGCTAATTTACTCTATATGTGGCAGCTTTCATCTTTGGAAACTTTAATATCAAGATTTAAACCAATCGATATCTAGGAGATGAGACTGTTTAGAGTCGTCTGAATAAATTATTATCATAATGATCTCATAATACCTCATACTTCTATAATCTCATAGGCGATAATTTCCTAGACTCCGCTGACGCACCTCACGCTCGGAACTCTGTCCGAGTTTAAGAATAGACTTCACACTGGAGTCAAAGAGACATGTAGTAACACTAGGAAGTTTGAATTCTGTATATCTATGGAATATGGTCATCAACCCGAAGGAAGATCTTGTACCATCAGGATTTTAGTCGAATATTCGTATTTACATATATTTAAAACAACATTGAGACGGGATCTAGAGTAATATAGATTCAGCTTACAGTGCCGGTGGAATATTGAACTCTAGAGGGACATCTGTATTCAAGGTTAATTGAATGTAATGCGCATTAATCTTATAGCATGATAAAGTTGGAGTCGCTTTTAAGTCTCTAATCGAAGTCAAAAGGAGTTCACTTGAGAAAAAGCAGATCCAACTCACTCTTACCAACAAATCAGGACTAGAAGGATGAAAGAAATTGCATCTTGTATGTGCCTGAGTTCACGCGTGGTATATATTCTTTGACACATTTCTATTGAAAACCTTACTTTATACAGTAATCAAAACACACCTTCGTATAAAAGTTATCAGTAGTAAATTAAATAGCAAGATTCATCACATACACAGTTTTTTTTCTTATAGAGATTTTTTTCGTTAGCAGCGTGTGTTATTCTTTCTGAGACTTCTCTTAGCCCTGTGACCTTAACCTGACATTATTACGTCATCTAATTTTATTTCGCTCAACATCATCCAACATCTCATCATCTTAAACATCGGCGATACGTCTTTTTTAAATTCTGAGCACGAAGGATTATTTCCTGCATTTGCATAGGTTCTTGTAATAGTTAATGCCAATTAAACCACAATGTTCTTAATAACAGGGCTTTTTTACCCATAATGATTATATCCCTCAACCTCTCCTGGTAGAGGCCTTGCTGTTCTAATAATTGCTTAAAGCACAAATTCTCTAAAGGGTATATAACTAACCATAGAATTAAACCCCCCCTCGCATTTGTTTGTATTCATCTTCGTTTAAATCCTCGACAGAGGGTAAAACGCTTTAGTTACAGGAAATTGATCTGCTCTATAATACTACTACCTATTCTACAACTGTGAGAGTAGTTAATGAATGAAAATACATACACCTCTGGACATGGCACCTCTATATAATATTCCACTCTATGCTCGAATATTGAGTTACGGATTCGCCCCTTTTGGCAACTAGCTGGGCTTTCTTAATGGAATGTCCACACTCTTTAGATAAAGAGAGGGGCGCCGTAAGGGCAATCCCGGAAGTGCTTCGTTCTAATACACCCTCTGTATATTAGTCTCGGCACCGTTGCATGTATTTGCGAGGAGTCAAAATTTATCTATTTTTCTAGAACGGTAGATAATGAACATTAGGACAAATGTTATAAAACTTATGCCCTCCATTTCACCAGTACCTGCTTATTTTTTCCTTTGCCTCTCGTGGCTAATATTTTTTCAATTTTATATTCGTGAGTTACAGGGTTGATCCTTACTTTTTGTATTTCTTGTTTATAGAACGCTCCTTTTATTTTTTCACCATTTAAATCCTCCAGGTAATATACCTTTTAAACTATCACTACGGAATGGGCGGATATTGTGACTTTAAAAACTTCTGTAGACCATCCGGCTTCAATACCCCTTTCTGAATCTTTCTCCTGTTCGAGATACTCTTACACTATCGTTTACCTTATTCCCGAATTATCTTTTTTTTGTTTTCTTTTTCTACAGATGTTGTTCTAACGGTCTCTAAGTTTTTGAACATTTCCTCACAATTGCGCACGCTGTGATCTTTATAGTTCTAGTGGTAAAGATATGATTATAGGCTCAGCCCTAGAATACGGAGCTCAGAGGTGCGTCCAGTATATCAATATATTTAAAGGTGTTTATTCACTTTAGTAAAATACCTATGCATCGGGGACGTTCCTCTCTATCAATAGGGGTGAGGCGACGGGGTTAACCTTCGTTTCTTGGTGACTCTTGTGCGAAGCTTTATATAACGTCACCATTGCTAACCGCTATCCGCTCTCTCACTGGAAAATGTCAAAATTGTAATATTCTTAAATCACCAACCAGTATGGCGATCACACACACTTTGCGGGAGGCCCGGGGCGGCAATGGCTTTTGCGGGCGCCTGGAGGTTGTTGTTATTGGAAATAGATAAACATAACTAAAAGTATTCGGAAGCATATGGATTAAGCACCGAGTCCGGAACCAGCATTTAACAGATCTGCACAATGTCGAACGAGAATCTGTGGTGTCAATCCTGAGAGCACAGAGGTGTGAGTATTCGGGGAGGAATATATATACCCTATATATAATATAAGGGAGTCTATATGAGGTAGGTAAGTATTTGCGTATATATTATATATACTTAATATTATATATATATATAATATATATATATATATATATATATAATATATATATATATATATATTTATATATATATATATATATATAGTATATATATTAATATGCCTACCTTAAAATAACTCTGCGGACTTTTCTTGCAGCTAAGTTCCCGGAGCCCGTGAGTGCTATGAGAGATGTACAGATCGACTATAAACTACAATGGTTGATTCTCGATGCGCAGTCGTAAGAGGAATCGACGTTATGTGTGGGCATTTATCGCGGTTGCCGGGCAGAGGCTTTCTAGCTTTTACTTACAGAATTTTGAGCTCCTAATAGAGGGTCAATCTTGACGTGGATTTTTCGACTTCCAGATTCGATTCCCTTCGGGGAATCGATTCTTCGTATCCAAAATTTCAGCTTTCTTAACGATCAATTAATTTTTTAAGGGGCTGGCGTCCCCCCTACGGGGGGACGCAGGGGTATGTAATCTCGTCTACGACGAGATTGACAGACCTTCGATCTGTCAGCCAGGTGTTCGGTCGATCCGTAAGCCTAATCTCACCCGCAACAAGGGCGTAAGCGATATTTTGAGCTACGCTCTCGGGAGGAGGTACCCCCTACTATTTACATCCTAGAGACTTGAAAATTTACCCTTTCGAGCTTAACCATACATATGATTATATTCCAAAGTTTGAAAGCAATACCCTCATCCTTCATATCGAAAAGGCTGTCCCTCTCGAGATGCTGCAATAACTACTATAATATATAAAATAAAAAATAATAAATATAATATATAATAATAATAATAATAAAATATAATAATATAATAATAATAATAATACATTACTGCAAGAAAAAGATAGATGAAATAACTTTATAATATCATGGATAAATAATGTACATAATATAATAATAATAATAATAATAATAATAAAAAAAAAAAAAAATAATAATAATGAATAATAATAATAATAATAATAATAATAATAATAATAATAATAATAATAATAATAATAATAATAATAATAATAATAATAATAATAATAATAATAATAATAAAATAATAATAATAAAAAAAAAATTTATGGAGATATTGAAACGAGCCTGAGTCGGAGTTGGAGTCGTGGAGTCGTGCAATTTTCCCGGAGCCGGAGCCGGAGTCGGAGTCGGAGCTGCTGCTGTAGAAGGCTAGGGATGCGAACCAAAGGAGCATACAGAGTCGCTGCAGAAGTCTCTGAAGAATACAGAACCGGAATTGAACTCGAAGGCGAAGGAGGCGCTGAAGCAGAGGCGCAGAAGGTAACGCAGAAGGAAACATATTAGATGTAAGAGAGGAAGGATGCTACTGAAGGAACGATATAATAATAATAATAATAATAATAATATAATAATAATAATAAAATAAATATAATAAATAATAATAAAATAGCAATAATAATAATAATTATTAAGTAATACAAACACACACAGACAAACCTGCGTTTGTTGTCTGTCGGCAAAGATGACGCGTCTGCGTGTCTATCTGACCTCCAAAGGATCCCTCTTGCCCAGGGGTGTCAAACTCATTTACCGTGGAGTGCCACACTGACTACAAAACAGTCCTCGTGGGCCGCAATATATAATAATATAATAGTATATATAATATACTATATATATATTAGTATCTATTATTATATATAATATATATATTATATATTATATATAGTATATATATATATATATATATATAATATATACTATATATATATAATATAATATAATATATATTATAGTATATATATATACATTAATTGATTCAATAATTGATAAAAGTTCAAAATAAATTATCTTGAAATTTTTAAATTGTCATGGCGCTGGGTCGCATGGGAAGCTTGGATGGGCCGCATGCGGCCCCTGGGCCGCGTGTTTGACACTCCTGCTCTTGCCCATAAGCCTAATCTCTGCCACCCGGAACACATACAGCAAGGGCGTAGCGGCTACTCTCTCTGGGAGAGGTCCCCCTATAACATCCTAGAGACTTGAAATTTACCCTGTTTCGAGCTTAACCCATACATAGATTATATTCCAAGTTTCAGACCGATACCTCTATTCCTTCATATCGAAAATGGTGGTCAAGCTCAGATGGCCCTATCACTACTGAGTCGGACTGACGGGATTGATGCTTTTTATATTGATCTGATGATTAAAAGTGCGTATAGGAAAAGTTAAGGCTGAATTGGTACTATCTATATATATTAAGATCATTTTTATGTTGGTATCTCATACTCTGCAAATCGACGGACTCCCCGATATAAGTAAGGTTACAAGCACTACAAGGAATATGATAAATACAACTTTGAGAGAGGTTATTTTTATCTTTAGGTGCCTTTAAAATATTTTTCAGAATAATGTTATCAGATCGTATCAGATTGATATTTTTTGGTAAAATTTGTTTCACCGAATGTATCGGTATATGCGGAGTGGGCAAATCCTTAACCAAGATCACTCTTATGTCGTTTATTCCAGGGCTGCGGAGTCGTAAAATAAATTTTTCGACTCCGACTCCGACTCCGACTCCTTAAATTCAAATTTGGATTTTCGACTCCGACTCCGACTCCGACTCCACTTAAACAAAAAATTTCGACTCCGACTCCGACTCCCCTTAAAAAAAAAATTTCGACTCCGACTCCGACTCCAGCAGTCAAATTCAAAATTTCGACTCTGACTCAGATTAGTGCTTACAGAGTTACAGTGAAACATTGTTTTGTTTCAACAATTATTTTTTTCGCTTGCTTTTGAGAATAAAAAATATACCACTTTTCCAATGAATCTAATCTCCAAATGCTATACGGTAAAGTACCGTAAAGACATAAAGATGCAGGCGACAACACATGACAAACAAATATATTCAGTTTCGGAAACAAATGTATACGTAATTATAATGCAAATTATTTTTATTTTATTATAAAATAGCCATTAAAAATTACAGTTTAATACTTTCAGTTTCAATAATATATGAATAATAATATAATAATAAAATAATAATATAATATAAAATAATATAATATAATATAATAATAATAAATAAAATAATAATAATAATAATAATAATAATATAATAATAATAAAAAATAATAATAATAATAATTAATAATAATAATCCATAATAATAACACAGACAATATAGCATTACAATAAAAAACAAAAGAATTTTTGACAAAATTAAAAGAACTGAATTTTATAATTTGAATATATATATCATATATATATTATATATAATGTATATACATATGATATATATATAATATATAATATAATATATATATATTATATATAATATATTTAATATATATAATATATATATATATTAGTATATTATATAACTTATATATATTAATATATATAGTAAATAATTTATATATATATAATACATATATATATAAGTACCTATATATATATATATATAGTATATATATATATGTATAATATATGAATTTATATATATTAATATATAGTATAAATATATATATATATAATATTCTTATATATATTTATATTTATATATATATATTACTATGGAAAGCTTTTACTTAAATTTATCAGAGGATGGTTAGACTCTGAATTATCTTATGTGCGAACGGTTACAGCATGAAATTTGCCCAATATCTGAACAGCAATATATCCGAGCCCATATCTAAAGTAACGTACTTCACATAATTAAGATCAACTGAACATTCATATAAATTAGAACTTAAATCTTGAAGTCCATCTTAATTATTGCGACCTACTTGATGTATTAATCTTTGTTCATAAATGATAGCTGGTTCTGATACGATGACATGATATATGAAACGAAGTGTACATCACTCAGATAACCTAACCCACACCTTTAGAGATATTTCAGAGCAGAAACGCTTTTATTAATTGGTTGTACTCAAGCACCTTTGTAAATTAAAACGGAGAACATAATAACTATCAAACTGATGAGGCCCGCATTGGGACTCACCTACTTGGAACCTACATTTGCTGACTTCTATATGTCCAAATGGAAAAACAAAATCCTTTGTGAAACAACCAAACTTTAACCCCGTATTTACAATAAGGTTGTTGATGACACCCTCCCTATTTTAAGAAACCATAGAATCATTTACATCATTTCATCAATAGGAATCAAGAGTTGTCATGCTAAGATTCACCATACGAAACTCTGGTTAAATAATGCCTATTCTGTTTTTTAGACGATCAAATCAATGTTTAATTCTGACGGCTCATATATACAGGCATTACATGTAATCCACTG
>JABUQX010003528.1:15000-17500 GCA_015478945.1 Trachelipus rathkii | reverse complement strand
CGCTGGACTCCGCGTCGCTGAGTGAACAGCAGCCGAGAGCTTTATCCACTAAGCCATCCACTTTCCCAAAAAAGAAAGTTTCAAGCATAGCTTTTAAAGCTCTCGGTTTCGAACCCCATAATTGCTGAGTACTCTTTATGAGCGTTTAAAACGCTGAATAAGTTGAATAAGTGAATGAGTGCGTTTAATAAGTGAATGAGAGCGTTTAATAAGTGAATGAGAGCGTTTAATAAGTGAATGAGAGCGTTTAATAAGTGAATGAGAGCGTTTAATAAGTGAATGAGAGCGTTTAATAAGTGAATGAGAGCGTTTAATAAGTGAATGAGAGCGTTTAATAAGTGAATGAGAGCGTTTAATAAGTTAATGAGTTCGTTTCAGAGAAAAAAATTCTGTAGAGAATTCGCCTTTCCTTCAATAAAGGGTATATTATTAGTTAATTAACAATTAATAGAAAGAAAATGGTAATAGATTTGTGGGTGGAGTTTCCCTACTATGAGGCAGCAGTATTAGAGTTGGGCGACGCACCGGTACGGTGCGGATGCGGGCGGTAAGTGGTACTCATTTTGTTTTTTCGGTTGCGGAAAACACAATTCCAAGTTGTTCAGATGCTGGGTGAGAAAATGATTTAAGTGCTGTGCGGATAATCCCATTTGCCAGTCAATCCTGCCAGTATATATATATATATATATATATATATATATATATATATAATATATATATATATATATATATATATACTATATATATTTATATATATATATATATATATATTTATAATATTTATATATATCTAATATATATATATTTCAGATATATAAAGTAAAACAAATATATATATATATATATATATATATATATATATATATATATATATATATATATATATATATATTCAGTAGGATCTTTCACCGAAAAGGTAACTTGGGTAGCAAAGTTATATATATATATATATATATATATATATATATATATATATATATATATATATATATATATATATATATATATAGTATATATATAATATATTATATATATATATATATATATATAACGAAACTCTTTAACTGCAATACGTCCTTATTTATTTGTGAGGAAAAATTTCATTTTTCACTCCTTTTTGAGATAAAGCTATTGTTTATTTATGCTGTATTATATGACATAAGATTGACTCCAAAGGCCTGACATAGGCCTACCAGAATTTTTTAAACTATTATTTTAGATTATATAAAGTAAACAACACTTATAATAAAAAAATGTTACATATAATTTTAAAAATTCAATAAAGCACAGCACCTTCACTGCCTCTATTCCAAAACTAAACACAGCAAAATATATGGTAAACATTTATTTTCACTCTGCCACCCACCATAAGTAAAATATCGTACATGATAGATAGATTAGATATATAGTTAGATATATAGATAGATAGATAGATAGATGAGAATAGATAGATAGATAGATAGATTGATAGATAGAGATAGATAGATAGAGAGAAGAGAAGAGGAGAGAGAGAGAGACGGAGAGAGAGAGAGAGAGAAGAGAGAGAGAGAAGAGAGAGATGAGAGAGAGAGAGAGATCTAGAGAGAGAGAGGAGAAGAGAAGAGGAGAGAGAGAGATTTCAAAATCTTTTTTTCAAAATATTTCGTACGATTCCCTTAGGTGATCGAAAGTTTCGTACTCGCGATATTTTGGTTTTTTTTCGCTCAACAGCAAGGTATGACGCTTGGCTTTCCTATATATTTTATATGGAATATGAAGATCTACCCGTACGGCCACCGCTTTCCAATTTACTCTTAGGAACAGAGTAGGAAGGAAAATTTTAAAAATTAAAAATTTAATTATTATAATTGCTTTTACTAAAGTAGTTGATTTTCTTTAAATTATTTTATTAAATCAGGTTTCTTTTTTACATTTTCATATAAAATTCTAATAAATTTTATTTTACTTTACCATTTAAATTAAATTTTATTAAAAAGACTAAAAATATTGGGTAGGAGCTAACTACCCCGCCTACCCTATGTATACGCCCTTGATATATATAATATATATATAATATATATATATATATATATAATATATATATATATATATATTATACATAAAATACAGATAATATTTTAGATATATATATAATTATATATGAGGGAATAGAGAAAAGAGTAAACACACCCTGAATTACTCACTCCCAAAAATTATATAAAAAAATAAATATGATATAAATTTTTAATTTTGTTTTATATATATGTATATGTTAATAATACAATCAGACCATTACCATTACGACATTACTGCCGCGTGAAAGCAAGCAGTGGACAGCCAGCAGTTTTGTAGACCCTTTGGTTTTCCCATATCAGCTGTTAACTCAATAGTAATGCATAAGATAGCCTTGTTTTTAATCTCCTTACTCTTTATTGCAAAGTTTTACAATAAGTTACGACGGGCGTTGGGATAAAAACTTTTAGCTTCAGTTGTGTCTTGGATTAGTTCCAAATATTTTGGA
>JABUQX010003528.1:0-12500 GCA_015478945.1 Trachelipus rathkii | reverse complement strand
AAATATTTTATGTTCACGTTTTGCATGTTTACATTTATTTCTTTTGCTTTCTTTTAAAGATGATGGCGCAATATTTAGCGATCTTTTTCTCTTCTGCTATCTTTTCCTTGAATTTAAATTTATAATGTGTTATATAGTCAGTCTTCAATAGCGTAGCGTAGTATTATTGGTTTTGCTCTTAAGAGGTTTCAGTCTTGATTCCTGAGTGTGTCTGTTGAGTTGACTCAACCTCAACCTTTCACCTTATTATGATTGATATGCGAATTGGGTTGATTTTTGGTGGCAAAGAAATGGACGCATTTCACGTGACTGAAGGCATTTTTCCATTTAGTTCAACGGAAGGGGAACGAAACAGGGGCCGGAGTCGGAGCCGCGTGAGGCATAAAGAATTCTCCAGGTTATTAAAAATAGGTTAGAGTTTGCCCTACATGCCATATTATAAATAAATACCATACACAAGGGAGGAACATTAGACATGTAGAGTATGAGGTAATTGCACAGCCTAACCTAACACAATATGTTTTTTTCGGATGATCCCTTCATCCTTCCTAGGATTAAAAAGATAATTTTAGTTATAAGAATGCAGTATAAAAAACGAATCTTATGATGGATATCAAATCGCTGCAACGATATCTGAAATGATAGCTTGAAGTTTGTAGTTAACGAAGCTTGAAAGTTGTACGTTAAAGAAAGCTTGAAGTTGTACTGTAACGCAAAGCTTGAAGTTGTACGTTAACGAAAGCTTGAAGTTGTATGTAACGAAAGCTTGAAGTTGTACGTTAACGAAAGCTTGAAGTTTTACTTTAACGAAAGCTTGAAGTTGTATGTAATGAAAGCTGTAAGTTGTTCGTTAACGAAACTTGAAGTTGTATGTAACGAATTTTACTTGATCATTAACATTATAATTTCCGACCAATGGAAATGTAATCCTAACTCTAAAGTAAGGAAAGTAAATTTAAAAAATTATGGTTGCTTTGGTGGAAAGCGAAATAGATTCTCCACTAAATTTGCTAAAAACATATACCAGTTATAATAAGCTATTACAAAAAATAATTTAAATAATAAATGTTAATACAAAATGTTTTTTCTCAAAGTCTCAGAAAAAACTAATCTGTTATATTTGAAGAGGAACTTCTCTTTTAAAAAACGTATTAATAATTCTGTATGAAATTTAATATAATTATATTATTATCTACTTGAAAATAAAAATCGTTTCATTACATAAAGTTATATATTAATAAAGATTTCTTTTTAGACTCTTTTATTCATCTTCACACACACACATATACACACAAACACACTACACCCTCCTTACACACTTCAAAACACATACATTGCAACCCAACACACAACACACCTACACCGACTAACACGGTCACATATGATAATGTGTCTCTTCAAGAGTATTTTCCCTTGAAGATAAGCAAAATAAATTATTTATCCGACCTTTAAGTAATTTCTGCATGTTTTATAAATACACTAATGCTTCAAAAAAAAAAAAAAAAAAAAAAAAAAAAAAAAAAAAAAAAAAAAAAAAAAAAAAAAAAAAAACATAATATTTTTTCATAAACATTTCAAAGTTTATTTTTATTAACGAATTTTTAAAGTAATATGGAAAACTCCACGGGAAATTGGGGTTTTCAGGAGAAAGTATATTAGTATTATCTATTTCTATTATTAATATTATAATTATTATTTTTTCATTATTATTATTATTATTATTATTATTATTATTATTATTATTATTATTATTATTATTTTATTATTATTATTATTATTATTGTTATTATTATTATTATTATTATTATTAGTAGTATAGTAGTAGTAGTTAGTAGTATAGTAGTATGGTAAAAATTCTAATATCCCCAAAATATAAGAATGCTTTAATCAGGACAACCAAATATTATATATATATATATATATATATATAATATATCTTTTGTAGAATATATATAAATATATATATATATTATATATTATATATATATATATATATATATATATATATATATATATATATTTTGTGTATTTGTATATGTATGTTTGTTTGTATATTCATTTGGACAGAAAGTGTAACAGAGGATGGATGAGAATGTGTAGAAAGGCGTTGTCATACTCGCTGTCCTATAGGAGGAGGTATTCAAATATAAAGTTAAGAAAAGAACATTGTCATCGTTGTAATAGCGAGAATATATTGAGAACGAAGAAACAAACAGGTCGACAGCTAGAAAGAGTTTGAGCTGAGTCAGTCACAGCTGGTGAGGCGAAAACCATAGTGAATCCATCATTTGAATAGGTGTTTTATGTGTGGAACCATCCCGGAATATACGCCATCCCAGATATGCGATTCACATTCCATTCAAGAGCTAACGATGACACTTTACAAGCAAGACAACGAATTGAGGTGCTTTAAAGAAGTTGTGAAAGGTGCCCAGGACATCCAAACACTTTTGAACTTTTATGGTGAGAGAGATAATGTGATGATCCTTCCCAAAAAGGTCAAAAGAAAAACAAATATTAAGGATACTAAGGACAGAAGGAAGTTTGAGTTGTGCGTTTTCGAAGGATCTTAAGTTTTTTGGGCATTGGACACTATCATGTTTTCCATGCCCTAACTAATGCGGGAAAGATTATAGATCAGATGTTCACAAAAGGTTGAATTGTCGCCAGAAAAAGGGAAATGGCAGATAGAAGATCATTATTTAATATTTGCAAAAGAATTGGGCTTTGCATAGATCTTTTAGGAACACCAATATTTAGAGATTTAAAGAATGAAGAACTTTGACACATTCTACAAGAGCTCATTCAGAACGATCGGAAAGGAAATCATGACGCTAAAAGAAATTCATTAGATCTCATATTCACTCACTATCCATCATTATTCCTAAGGTAGCAACTTTGATATCATCTGCAAACGTTAGAAATACCTAAAATCAATACCCTTTACTAAATATATTAAAAGCCAGAACGTCCCTGTGCTACAATCTGGCGTAAATTTGACAGCTAGATATAGGAAATGAAATTTTGGGGCGTGCACATCCATACTCCATGAATAGGGCTCATGCGCCGAAAGAGTTAGTGGATAGGACAGTATCTTATAACTATAAATAAACAAAACTGTATATATAATATATAATATATATTAAATATATAATATATAATATATATATAATTATATAATATATATATATATATATACTATATAATTATATAATATATTATATTATATATAAAGTTATATATAATATATAATAAAATAAATAATATATAACCTATATATATATATATATATATATTAAATATAATATATATATGTATATATAATTAATTAATATCTAATATATAATATGATATATATAGCTATATATATAAATATTATATACTATATATGTATAAGAGCGAAAAAATATATATAATTCTTTTATTCTTTTATTCTCTAAGAGATAATATAAATTAGGAACAACAGCCACTTAAATAAGAGACACATCTTCACCTATACTACAATTATTTTTATCACCTATAATTTCTTTTACAAAAAGAGTATCGCGTGGATAGCTCGAATTTCTATATTGATTAACACTTATTATTTACTAGGAGTGCGTTAAAACAATCTGGAGTATAAAATAACGGACGAATGCATGGATGTAGAGATGGAGGGGTCGTGCGCAACACTAGCGCCCAATGCTATCTCCCACGAGACGTGTCATTCGTACGATGAACTCGCGACTAAAGTGTTCCTACATACATTCAGAATATAGATAATTAATATATTATAATATATAATATATATATATATTATAATATATATATATTATATAATATAATATATATATAAGTATATTAAATATATTATACTAGTACTATATATATAATATATATAATATATATATATATAGGATTATAATAATATACTATATATATTATATATATATATATTATATATATATATATTATATATATCAATACTTATTTTAAGTATATATGATATATTATATATATAAATATTGCACATATCATAGTTACATAGTACTTATTAATATCTAGTGTCAACTATATCATTATATTGAATGAATTAGTCTTAAAATAGAAATAGGCGCTATATAAATCATAACCCAACTGAATTTTTTCCTCTTCAGTGATATCATAGTTGACACGAGAAAAGAGCAAGGTAAAAAAGTATCATCGCTAACTTGTGTTGGAGTAGAGCAGTAAACTAAACATACTGGCAGCTTCTGAGATACGACAACTGAGCTGGCACAGCTGTATGGTCTCTGATGTGAGCTCTAACTCAAGTTTAACCTTCGAGGAGCTCCTCATATCACATTTTTCTCAACATGCACGTGAAGTGCAGCACAAGCGAAATTTTGTTTTAAAGTGATAATGAGGAGATTGCTATAAAATCGCACGCATGGAAGGCACGCTGTGACATTGTTTCTCTGATAACGCAGTCGATATCTTATCCTCGACGAGCCACACGTACTGAATACTATGATAGAAGCCTTTGCAATACTCTATCGTCTCTGAGGCGTTTTGAAAAGTGAATTGATGAAGGTAGTAAGGGCAAGGGTTGTTGAGGATTTACAATCCCTGACACCGGATGTTCTAACGATGTATGTCGCTATATTCCGTGTCCTCTGACGACTTTCCTGCAACCTCTGTAGTATAAAACAATGGTCCACGCTTGCAAAGTGAAGATGTAAGCTGTATTATGTCTGTTGATCTTCAGTACAGCTTCCCTCGCTAGATACGGATCAACTATAAACAACGCTGTAGAATACCCTAGCTGAGTCGAGAATAAGAGACACATTTTATATATATGTCGTTAATACTGAATAGTAATTCTTATTTTAATATAGTAATTTCATGAGCATCTTAATAATATATATGTATATGGTAATAATGTTCCATAATTACTGTACTTTTAATATTTTCTGTATTAGTAAAGTTGGAAATGACCTTCGAGTGTCTGAACGTATTTCACTGCGCATGCAATTGCATTACTTGCATTCATACAAGCCTTAATTAAGAACAGAGATATACATGGTTAATGAAGTATGATGTAACTAAATTTATATATACTATCATATATATACTAGTGAGTTATAATATATACAATAGCTATATGAGTAATATATAAGAAGTCACTCAACAGACAAAAGAAGTAATATATAAATATACTTTGAGCAGTTCAAATATTTTATCGCACCTAAATTATACCTAATCTATTCATAATTGGAAAAGAGTTATTACCAACTCCGAATATCACATGAGACCTCTTGAAATATTACCTAGATAATCTAGACACATGACCTTACCAGACTCCGAACTCCGACTACAAACTCTTCTAGAAATTCCGTACTATCCAACCCGACTCCGAGACTCCGACTCTCGATATCAAAAATTACTAACTCACTCACGATCTCACGCGACTCCGCCTCCGACTCTACAATCCATGGAACAGTCGAAGTCTCTTAAATAATCAAAATATAACTCCCGCAAAAAAGTTATTATTAATATATAAAACGAAACACTTAAACTTGAAGAGAGCTAATTATATTGACTAGTAAACCTGATTAATAAGTGATACTATAGGTTAGTATTTAAGTAAAAGAGAAAGAGAATCTTTACCCTATAGGGTTGAATAATGTGTATTATTAATTTCACTAGGTAATCTAACATTCTACAGAGTTTCATGATCTAATTGGTTGAAAATAATGAGATAGAGACAGGGTATATGAGTGGATATGTTAAAATCTATTCAAGTGTGAATTTACTGAAACCTACTGATTATAAATCCCTCGTATATATGAATGTGTGTCATCTAATACACTAAACAACAATAAGACTTCCAAAACTAACATAGACCAATAACTCCTCAAGGGTGAAGCAGCTCTAACACAAACACCACACACAGCAAACGCAGAAGGACTATGAATTAATTACGCTATTAGTATAATATAATTTAAAGCTTTAATTATATAATAGTATATATATAAAAACACAATAAAGATACCACCATGATATATATATATATATATATAATATATATCATTCAAATATTAAATACAAAGATGACAAATTATTTAGAGCAATAAATAATTCTCTCATGCATTATATACAATATGTACTTAGGAACAAATCTATGATAACTAATACTATTATTATTCCTACACAAATTTTTATTGAGACATAACATGCAATTATATTAACAATGTCTATATATATAATATATGAGTAATATAAATACAATAGAAATCTTATTATAATTGTGAACTATGATATTTTGTTCTCTTATTCAAAACTATGTTGGGATTTACTAAATCGTAAAGGTATATTACTCTTGAGCACCATTTCCCGGAAATGTTGAGACAAAAAAAAAATTAATAAATAAGATTTAATATAAGAGTAATTAACACACAATTACTATTAATAAAGATACGGTACAAACTATTCACTAGTATGATTCAACGACAAAAGTATTTTACTGATTTATTATTACTATTTGAAAAGAAATATTCATTCTATTTGAATTATTTTATAAATTAATATATTACGAGATTATTAGAAGACCTTGGAAGATAGGAGGGAGTGGAAGAAGAGATGAAGAAATTAGATAGAGATAGATTGATTAAGTATATATAATATTATTCAGTACTATACTCATCTAGAGTTTCAACAAAAATAAATAAATAAAGAGCATAGTAATAAATTTATTAGTTAAACAGTTTGTAGCCAATGAATTGAGAAGATATTAATATTACTTAAATAGGTGTTTTTTTTAACCACATATAATAAGAAAAAAAAAACAATTAGAAATATATATAAGAGCAATTCCACATATATCAGCAAGTTCCTTTAGAAATAACTGTTGATGCAGTTGATTGCTAATACAAAAGAAACATAATGTAAGACCAATAATGATAAAAGAGATGAACTTATATTCTATGTTACCTATACTATATATATATATAGCTGGAGAAAAGGTATCTCTATATATATACAAATATCACACTTATAATATATGTGTTGTAGAACTCGTGGTAAATACTTTAGATGTAGTTCCAGTGTAACGGCATAAAGATAAATAGCACAAAAGAGGTATTCCTCAAAGTAGAACACTGAGAGGGTAAGGAGTGACAACAAATATATCGTAACTTCTAAAGTGTCACAGTGTCCAGACACAACCTTTGACAACGGTAAATAACAACAAAACTAATTTGAAAATAAAAGTCATTTTAATAATCACCTAAATGTTAAATGCTGTTAGACTCGAGGTACTAACTAAAATAAATATCTAAAATATACTTAAAGACCAAAGATCCATAATTATCGAAATATGAACGCTTCTCCTTCCGAGGAGGAATGACAGAATAGTAAAAATGAGATAAAAGTTTCTATATCTGTCTAGAGGAAGAAGACCAATCTATCAGAAAGTAATATAAGGAAATCCGAATGTTCAAATTGTTGCACTGTTGCAAAAGATATATGTCAGAATAAATATATAAAGAGAAAGTTCTTTGGACTTTAAATAAGAGAGTTATAATAGGTATATTTATATAATAGATTAAATATAAGCTGAGGAAGATTTAATTAAAGGGTATATTATGAAAAACAAGATAAGTAAAATATATCCCAACCTACCCTCTGCAGTAAAATCCAGTGAGATTGCAAAATAAGAAGGGATACACAACATAACTAGTAAACAAGCCTGGGGTTACCCAATATGTAACAATCACATAACTATAATTCACGAAAAGCACGAGCACACAACCGTGCAAAAGAATGATATATATAGGTCGGAATTAGGTAAGCATATTATGACGAAGAGATCAATCATCCCTCGGTAGCACACCTATACATCTTGGATAGTACCTGGTATAGTAATATAAGAGATAAAGCACCATACATATCAACGATCTAGCAGTAAGATATGAAAGGTCAGCGAATAGTATTAATTTGTCTCATGGGAAAAAGATTTTGTTAAAACATGGAGAAATATTAAAATGTAAAATGGGGTGTAGGAGAGGGTGGAAGCTGAGTAGAAGGATTGATGATAAATTGTTTCTCTCAGGAATGAAGAATGTTTATTTGCGAAAAGAACTTACTTTGTGCCACCTTAGCAAACCATGTAATATGATTATAGTTGTCCAAAATAATATTGTGTTATGTTTGATAGACCATGATAAAATGATTTCTGTATAGTTCCAAGGTGAGTAACAGTGAAGAGCCGATTATCGAAGATAATTAGTAAAAATTAGAGAGATATTTATTAGAGAGGGAGATATGATATAAAATATAAAACTGAATTTTAAAGAGTTGAACTTCACAAGAAGTATTTGTAGTGTTCCAACAAGGAAATTACACTTCCTTATCACTTGAACACTTATCAAGAAAGCTAAATATTGAGTATAAAACACAATATATACTAGAAGTAAAAGAGGGGGCAGTAATTAGTGAAATGATGGAAGAAATGAGAGATTTAAAATTGTGGGAAGGTATCCATCACCCCCATAAATTAGGACTACCATAAAGAAATATACAAGGTTTAATGTGATGCATACGGTATCATGAGAAGATTATCAGTTTAAATGAAAACAAAAAATAAAGATATTGGAATAAGATACAGAATCACCTTTAGCGGAATATAACGCACTAAATTAATCAGGGATAAGGAAGAAGAGGTCGCTCCACCAACAAGTGCCGAATATGGAGAATTCTGAGAAAAAAACTAGACATAAGTGAGGACAAGTAAAAGGAGGAAACCCAAAAGCGAAGGAAGCTTAGAGAGGCACTAAGAGTAAACCTATACCTAGGTCAATAATAGCTTTACGAGATATGTTAATAGCACCCCACACAACACGACTTCTCACATAGTCCATAGTGAGCAGATAAACCATAAATCAGTGAAAGATAGAGAAAGATGTCCCCTAAGTATGACTCGATAGTGGTCTAAGTAGTAAGTAGTAATAGTAAGTTAGTATAGTTAGAGGAGTTAAATATAAGAGAGATTGTAGGTTGGTGAAAATATGTAAGTAGACAAGGTACACAATGCTTACATTGTTCCAAATCACTGTGAATATTTCATTCTATATATCATGACACGACAATCGCGTTATAGAGATACTTATTCCCGAGTAATTAATATTCATGTTTTTGGGTTAATGTTCGTAAAACAAGTTTCGTATCTTAAAGCACTCTATGAGGGTATGTGAAGGACAGAATATATACTACTATATGGACTAAATAAACAAGAAGGATGTTCTAATATATATAATATAATTAATATTATATATATATATATATATATTAATATGATATATATAATAATATATATATATAGTAATTATCATTAATATAATATTATTTAAACTTTAATATATGGTTTAATATATATATATACACTAATATATAATAATATATAATATAAATAGCGATAATATATAATAATATATATAATATATATATATATCAATATATTATATTTATATAAATATGAATAATATATATAATATATATATTATATATATACAATATAATATATATATAATTATAATATATATATTATATATATATATATATAATATATATATATAATATATATATATTAATTATAATATTAATATATATAAAATTATTAATATATATAATATATTAAATTATATATACTAAGTATTATACTATTATATATATATTACAATTAACTTATAAGTATAGTTTGTCATATCCAACACATAACATCCGCATACTGGACAATCCTCAAGTCTAAAGATTTTGAACCATATCTACGACATGTCACTCTTATTAGATGTAAGGATATTCGGCAGACTATACATACTAACACTCGTATGAATATACAAATGTATTTTTTTAATACATGAAAGTGAATAACTGATTCTTATAAATATAGTAATAATTGTATGTGCTGCTGAATATCTATAAATTGCGTTAGCACTATTTTTCTATCATGTATAATATTTTTATTTATTACACTATAATAGAATAATAAATAGGTATTCTGTATAAAGGCAAACATATCTTACAGGTATAGAGTATATTATAATAACCGGTAATATATATATAACTTTATATTGTATAACCTGTTTAAGAAAATGTATTATCATGGAGCTAAAAAATTCATTACTTAGCATATTTGAGGTCATTATATTTTCCTAATATTATAGGGTAATAATTATCCATATATTATGATGTTTCCTGCATAAATAGTGTGACTTATCCCGTAGTTACGAGTTACACTATTATTATATAATATATACACAGAAGATCCAGGTATTTGAATGGTAATAGTAAAATACTATAAATAGAGAATACGTTTAAGGTTTATTTGTATTTTTATTAAAATAACAAATACCAATTTAAACAAATTATATTGATTTTTTGAAAGAATGCATCAAACTTATCACATAGTTACCAACTTTGTAATATTCTATCCCCTGGGTTATATTAATGAATAGATATATATAATATACACATTTTTATAATATAATAAATATACATTAGTTGTATACTTATAAGGTATACAAATTAGAATTCTTGAAATTAATTTACAATTATACTGTTATAACGGTCAATAATATTATTTTGTTAGTGATATACTAATACTGTAACTATTTTTGAAGAAACAATCTCGTTATGGTAACATCACAATATCACAGTTGTTACTGTGATCTCTTTTTTTATTAATATCATAATAGTAACAGGAATATCTGTCCTTCCTGGTACTGTATTACAATATCATCTGATCAATATGTACTTGCTTTAATTAGTAATAAATTGTGCAAAGGTAATATTATTTTTATCTATGTTAAAGCAGATAATCTTTTGAGTTGCTGCAGCCACAAAGCATTAATGATTGTGAAGATCATATTTATGGTCTTAGAATAGGATGAGGAATTTTGAGATCCAATGTAATAACTGGCTCAATTTTGTTGATTATGGATAACATTTAAATATTACTAATGAGGATAACTTTTAAATATTGGTAATGAGAAAAACTTATTATCAAGAAGTACTATTGATGTAACATTATTAGCATTGTTACAATAACATTAATGTATGGAATTAGTTACATTCACAGGGAAATAAAGAAATCAAATATGAATATTATTATTGTTACCGAATATATATATAAAAATAATTCCAAGGGGGGGCGGGGGTTATTGATAATTAAGTAATTTATTTGGCTTATATAGAACATTATAATTAAATATTATATATATTTTCACAATATAATGAGAATAATATATATATACTAAATAATGTAATTTATATTTATCTATTTATCCATCTCTTATTTTTAATGATTGAATATTTTTTATATAGCAGATAAAAATACCTATTGGTGAATATATATTACTATTATATTGTTATAATTACTAGTAATAACTGAAATCATGCTTAACAAATGTTCTATAACATTTCTATTAGTTTAAATTTATATCACCAGATTTTGACTAACATATTTACTATAATAACCTCTCTAATTGATACTCACTGGAATCTAGCAAGGACAGAAACTTTGAAGTATTTATTAATTAACTAAGGTATATGTAATACAGCATTAAACATCGTATTATATGATATCTAATGTCACTTATAGATTATTCACCATAGTACCACGATTTTTGTGAGATAGATCATGTCTAACGTTTTAGTGTAAAGGATTCTTTCCTAATAAGAAGCATAAACTGCGACATATAAGATTTAACAGAAGATGCGTTTTAATTCTAATAGATTGCACTAAATTTGAAAGTGAAGATAGGTGTTTATACCAACATACTTAAAATGTGCAGTGAAAGTAAAAATGTAACAATATGAGTTTCTCAGCTCCTCACTGCTTCGAGAGTTTTCCTCCTATCGAGTTCTGGCGCATGAGAGAGCATTATTGCGTATCTTGGACATAAGTGAGCTAACATCTTAATAATGTCACATCACAGAGTATACTTTTGACTTATATGTAACTATTTGTAGTTTCTACCATGCAGAAATATATATTATTGTGATCGGTATATTTACAAAGTCGAGAGCCATTCCTTGAAGTTTATCAGCATCATGCGGAGGTAATATTATCACTGATAGAGTATCTTATTAGATGTAAGATAATTTCTTTTACTCTGAATATTTTAATAATATTGAATTCATGACTGGACATTTAATCTATGACTTGAGATAGAGTTATCTTTACAAAGTTAGACGGGTAATATAAAGTATAATTACTATCACACTTTGACTTATGCTAAAATTTAGTACTCAGACTAAGTGAGCAAAATATTCTATCAGATAAAGTAACTGATACTTAATATTACATAAACTTATAACTTATTACTATAGTCTTAACATTACTATACTTATATTACACTTACTTTACATACTGACTCTACTACTTACTTATACTTTATCCTCACCTATTGTAGCTCACTACTATACACTGGTATCTTGGATAAACTGTATCTATCTAGTCTAATATATATTTACACCTTACT
>JABUQX010003527.1:10000-15413 GCA_015478945.1 Trachelipus rathkii | reverse complement strand
CATTGTTGTATTATATGTTTAACATATATCTATCAAAGACATGTATCATATCATTGCGATTTGTTTCTCTCCCTTCATATATATATATATATATATATATATATATATATATATATATATATATATATATATATATATATATATATATATTATTATTAATTCTGAAATTTCTTGTATCTTTCCTCAGAACAGAAATAAAAGTTTAACATTTTAGTTGCCCAAACAGAAAAGGGAAGAGGTGTTGGGAAGGAAGGAAAAAATTGTAATTCTTTACGGTGAATACATTTTGAAAAATATAAATATATTTTGTTTTAAAATTACATATATATATATATATATATATATATATATATATCTATATATATAATAACTTCTTTATATATATATATATATATAACTCTTTCTATATATATAAATACCTATATATATATAAAAATATATATATATATATATATATGTATACTCATATATGTATATATATATATATATATATATATATATATATATATATATATATATATATATATATATATATATATATATATATATAAATATATCTCTACTATCTGTATATATGTATATATATATATCTTTATAGTGATCTTCAATATCTTGGTCTACCGAGTTGTTTTCATTCCAATATGTGATCTACCGAGTTGTTTTCATTCCAATATGTGATCTACCAAGTTGTTTTTAAATAATCGATAGTTTTTTTAAAGTGAGATACAATGAAAATTAAGAAAATTAGTATAAAAAAACGCGACATATATATACATATATACTGTATAAATAATATATATATATAATAATATATATATATATATATATATATATATATATATATACTATATATATATATATAATATATATATATATATATATATATATATTTATATATATATATATATATATATATATATATATATATATATATATATATATATATATATATATATATATATATATATATATATATATATATATATATATATATATATATATATATATATATATATAATAATAGCATAATTATATATATATGTATATATATGTGTTTATATATGTATATATATATAATAATATTAACCAACTATTCATATATATATACCACCTGTATATGCATAATAATATATAATATATATATATATATATATATAATATATATATATATATATATTCTTTAGAACAAGTCAATCATCTATGGTTGGGTCTGGAATTACAACAACATAATTCCATCTATCCTGGGTATAGGTTTACATCGTGGGTTTATAGGTTACTTCTCAGTTTAAGGACACTTCTAGTTCTGGATTTATGATATTTTTTGCTAAGTATACATAGTGTAGAATTTGTATACTTAGCAAATCTAATCACAACCTGAAGCTAGAGATCAGAGACCTAACCTATATGGATCGACGATATGCCGTAGCATAGATCTAACCTAAAAGATGGTCTGCATTTATACAACTAGACCTGAACTAGTTAAGTTTGCTGTCTTCAAATAATATATATATATATATATATATATATATATATATATATATATATATATATATATATATATATATATATATATATATATATATATATATATATATATATATATATATATATATATATATGCTGCCTATATATGTATATATATATATAAATATATATATATATATATATACAAATAATATAACTTCATATAATATATATATATATATATAATAACAATAATAATATATATATATATATATATATATATATATATACATATATATATATATACTATATATATATATAACATAATAATAACAATAACCTGCCATATATATTAGTGATGCAAGTAACATCCGCATCCGCGGAGCATCCGCACGTTATTAAAGATCCGATCCGCATCCGCGCTTCGCCATCTAAATCGTAGTCAGCTATTGTCGGTGATCGATAAAGAAGTTTATAATAGAAATTGTATCGGATAAATCTGATGAAAAAATGAAATTAAACAAGTTGGAAGAACGATTAAAACAGCGATGTTCATATCTTATTTATCAAGACATTCAATTAAGCTGGAATAGTAGTACACTTTATATGATGGAAAAAATGGTATTGCTCAAAAGACCTCTTGCGTTGTACGCTCGTATTCCAATGTTAACATTCTTACTAATGTGGAAAATGACTTCGTATCACACTGCATTAAGCTATTTGAAACCATTTGAAGAAACACAAAAAAATCAGCGCCTCTGCAGCTTCTGTCTCCGATGTAATATCATTAATCTCAATGCTAAGGAAGCGTTTTGAAACACCTTCAAGTGAAATGATGACGGTTTTAAAAAATGAAAAGATAAATTAAGTAGAGCTAGAAAAACACTTGCTTTTGTTCCTGTGGAAGTGTGACCATCATATTGCAATAACTGAGATCCGTTATAAAGGTAAAGTTTAATTTTGTAACACAATATTAGAACATGTTAAATCATTACTTTTGTTGCAGTTGAAAAAATTCAATCCGAACAGTCTATTCTTCATCCATTAAAGAAAAAAAAACAAAATAAAAAGAACCAATACCTTCTACAAGTAAATCAACAACAGAGTCCCTGGAAGAATTTCTACCAGTCAGTGGTGATGAAGAAGCATTGCTTAAAAAGATGCTGTTTAAATGAATGAAAACTATGCTGAAAAATGACTAGATACCAGTGATGATCCAGTCAGTTGGTGGAAAGTTAAACAAAATGTTACGCATGAGTAAACTTGCAAGGAAAAACTTGGCCTGTCCTCCACTTATGTTCCAAGTGAGAGAGTATTTAACAATGCTGGGCTAATATATAATAAATGACATACTCTCTACAGAAAAAGGCAGAAAAATTGATGAGTATCTCAAGCACAACCTTCCTATATTTTGATTTAAATACAGTGCAAAGGTATGTAATCCATTGTAAGAGTCTTTCATTGGGCGGAGGTTGGGGAAAGGAGTTGGTGGAGGTGTTTGATTGGGTCCCAGTCCAGCGCATGTAGCTAATTATATTATAGATTGTGAAACAAAACTCTCTCTCTCTCTCTCTCTCTCTCTCTCTATATCTCTCTCTCTCTCTCTCTCTATATATATATATATATATATATATATATAGAGAGAGAGATGTATATATATATATATATATATATATATATATATATATATATATATATCAAACATCATCCGCATCGCATCCGCGGATGTAAAATCAAACATCGCATCCCGCATCGCATCATAGTTAAAAAATGACATCACACTGCATCACTAATATATATATATAACTATATATATATATATATATATATATATATATATATATATATATATATATATATATATATATATATATATATATATATATATATATATATATCTTAAACAGGTTGTAATTTTTTAAACATTAAATTTAAGTTATACTTTTAAAAAAAAAAAATACTCAGATATTTATCCTAATTAAAGTCTATTTCCAATTTTATTATAATTTTTCTTCTTGCAGAGCTATGCATAGTTCCTCGGAACACCGCAATAAAACTCATGAAATGATGATTCAATAAAACTCATGAAATGATGATTCAAACTCATGAAATTATAATTCATTCAATTTCATTGAATATATATATATATATATATATATATATATATATATATATATATATATATATAACATATATATATATATATATATATATATATATATATATATATATGTATATATATATATATATATATATATATATATATATATATATATATATATATATATATATATCTTATCTTATTTTTTACTTCAGCTTTCAAATAGGCATTTATCTACTTTTTAGTTGGCGCATCTTCCCTCTCCATTCATTTTTATCCGCGAAGTCACCATATCTTCTTATTTTACGGTTTGGGAAGCGGTTTTTCGCTAGCGCCTCCTCCACTTGGTCTTTCCATCTTCTTCTTGGCCTCCCCTCGGTTTCCTGCCTGTGTCCTACCTTCTGGACCTTCTCGCCCAGTCAACCTTCCCCCATCCTCTCCAGATGTCCCAGCCACCTCAGTTGGGCTTTTTCATATCTTATTTCTCATCGCACATACCCATGATCTCTCTTTTGTATGTTCATTCCTTACTTTATCTCTTCTGCTCTTTCCCAGCATTGCCCTCAAGGGTCTCATCTCCACTGCCTGTATTCTGCTTCTTGTAGCCGTGTTTGCTGTTTAACCTGCTCCCGGCCTAAATTCCCAAGACTTTCTCTCCAGTCAACCCTCCCTATCCTCTCCAGATGTCCCAGCCACCTCAGTTTAGCTTTTTATATCTTATTTCTCATCGCACATACCCATGATCTCTCTTTTGTATGTTCTGCTCTTTCCCAGCATTGCCCTCAAGGGTCTCATCTCCACTGCCTGTATTCTGCTTCTTGTAGCCGTGTTTGCTGTCAAACTCTCCGCACCATGTATCACAATGGGATTCAAAACATTCTCGAAGACGACACTTTTCGTCTGCAGGGGTACATTCTGATCCTTCTGAAAGGATAGATAACGTCACCCATCTTCCGTATTTACCTTTCTTTTCGGAGATATCTTCCTCTACTCCTCCCTTATTTCCGAACTCACCTCCTAAATATTTAAAACTTTCTACCTCTTCTACGTTACTTCCATCTACATGGATATTTAAACTTTCCCTACCTCTCTCTCCATTTACTATCATAACCACCTCTTCTCCTTATTCATTTTCAGGCCACCCTTCTCGAAACACATTTTCCACCTTTCGAGTCCCTTATAAATATCCTCCTCCTTCAAGCTAGAAAATGCGATATTGTCTGCCTATTCCATACCCCACTCCTTGTTCTTATTCCATCCTGCTTTAAAATTACTTATAACCATATCTAAGTACACAATGAACAACAGGTGCGGTAACAAACTTCCTTGCTTCACCCCCGTCTTCACTTGATACTATTTCTCATTTTTATGTCCCGTTCTCACCTTCCATATTTTATACTCACCTCGTGCAAGCTCTTAATTGCGCTTATCATTCTCCACTAAACTCCATATTCCTCCTCCAGATATTCATACAACCTTTCTCTAGGTAGGTACCGAATCAAAGTTTTTTTTTTTTTTCAAATCCATGAATGCCATGCTTACCTTGAATTGAATTTCTCTCTATCATTCTTTCAAATACTTTTAGTATATAATTTATCAGGGATATGCCCTTGTTATTTTCACAAATACCAGAATCTCCCTTTTCCTTATATGTCGACACTTTTATTGTTCTCCCACACTCCTTCGGCACTCTCCCACTTTTCTAGCACTTATTCAGAACCATTACTATATTTACTTTTTTTTTGGGGGGTCCCACCATTCTCCAGCTCTATTCCCACAAATTCCTCACCAGAGGACATTACGTTTTTTCTTCTCGCAACAGCTTCCTCGAACTATTGTTCAATAAAT
>JABUQX010003527.1:0-5000 GCA_015478945.1 Trachelipus rathkii | reverse complement strand
TTTTGGTAGATTGCGGAAAGAATAAATGGTTTCAGAATTGGTTCAATAAAAAAATAAATAAATAAAT
Organism: Trachelipus rathkii; assembly: GCA_015478945.1. Taxonomy (NCBI): domain Eukaryota; kingdom Metazoa; phylum Arthropoda; class Malacostraca; order Isopoda; family Trachelipodidae; genus Trachelipus; species Trachelipus rathkii. The sequence goes on along the minus strand of JABUQX010003527.1, from coordinate 4,933 downwards.
AAATAAATAAATAAAAATTTCTTATTTCTTTGTTATGTTTATAACTTACATAAATTTTACGTTTTTAGCATACCCTAAAGCAGTTAAATCACTAAATCGAAACCACTATCCACCTCCCTCCTGAAGCCATCTGCGTGAGTCTATTGGATCTATTGATTAAGGTCAAATTTTTACTAAAATTGTAACGTTTTTGACATTATCCCTTAAAGCAGTAAAATCACTAAATCAAACCACTATCCAACCTCCCTCCTGACCATCTGGTGATCTATTGATCTATTTGATTAAGGTCAAATTTCGAGTGTCATTTTGGATAAGCATAACATAAAATCAAGTTCTTTATACAAAGATCAGACAATATATGTGAACGCTAACAAAGTTTTTTTCACATATAATAAAGCTTTACTCAGCATTCATCTGAAACTATGAGTTATAACCCACAACGAGAGAACTTGATTAGCACATCTAGACAAGAATAAACGGTTTAAAGAGTTTTCAACACTGTAGAACAACAGTAAATTAACTAACATAACATCCAAAAACGTTACTTATTCACACTTTGTCAAGCAAATGTCTCTAAACATTAACAATTGTTAATTTTACATTAACATGGTAACATGTATAGAAAAATTTGACTAGTAACCTAGTGTGCTAACTATCATAAGACAGAGCGAAAGGTATGCAGTCGTTCACAAAAGTTTTCATTATTGTAATAAATGGTCAACATAACATTACCATGAACTAAGAATATAATGTAATCTAGGGCAGACCAGACACATCTTAAGCAAGAATTAGATAAACTGCTAACATTAACCAAAGATCCACACTTTAAACCAGTAAAAGTAACTAACAAGACTCACAAAACATAATCCATTCATGCTTTATCAACCATATCTCCAGCATGACAATGTTAATTTTACGATTTATACATTAGTAATATTTTAAACAAAGAAAAAATTAGCATAACCGCTTACCTAATTCCTCCGTATTAATACCTAATGGGTAGTTAAGGGGCAAAACAAAAGTAAAGTTTTTACTCTCGTGTAAAGCTAAACTATGGAGCATACAAAACCTAACATATCTTAAGAGCGAATAAACAGCTATCATTAACATCTTAAGCAACAAAGTAGCGAACATAAGCGTGGAAGTAAAACAAGTTTCATTTTTTATAACATATAATTGTTCAGTTGAAAGAAGAGTGTTATAGTTAAAAACATAAGTTTATGTTTAAATATATTAATTCATCTTAATTCAGAGAAGCATAGGATGATCAACATAAACTTGGGTTTTTAGAACGCTTCTAGTAGTATTAATCCTCTTAAGATTCAACACCCTTTGAAAGAATGTAAGTATATAAAGGCCTTCAGTTAGAACTAACCAATTGTTTCGCATTATTTGAGTTCAGCCAGCACTCATTCTCTCATTACAGTAGCAGAGAAGTAAACTCATTGCCAAAGCCTTGATAGTTATTAATGCCTTCCCTGGTAACTGCATTATACGGGAAACCGCATGTTTCGGTGTAAATATCATAGATTACACCATGTGCTCGCCATATGTATTATGTCCTCAAGTATGTCAACATCGTTAAATGATGTGATGTTAATTCGTTTTTGGTATTTTAAGCCAATGCTGGTAATATGGTTTCAAGTGTGTTCGGAACTGTGAAATCCTATACATGTGCGAGTAGAAGCGGTCACACAATCGAAATGGGCGTTTCCCAGTAGTGGCGTACATCAAGGGTTTTAATATTGTCACACGACGAGAACACAACGTCTATTCTATTTTAGAACCACTTACGTTGTCTTCCCAGTTAGATATTTCACTAAGCGTTGATCTTTCGGATAACCAAAACACTTTTCCTCTTACCCATGCAGCAGCGATGGTCGATATCTGATGAATCCGATCAGCACAACGAATTAAAGCCGTCTATTATTTGACCCTTTGCTGAAATACAAGCATATCGTAAACGGAACTGCCACTTGCGTTACTTGAGTTAAATATAAATGATCACATCATTGCGGGAATAAACGAAGAGCTCCTCGTGTGAAGATATCCACCAACCCAGGTGCTAGAGAGTGCGAGGGAGGATGTCAGTCGTACCAGTACAGCGAAAAAAATGTCCTACTGACGGAAATCGTATGCGTAAACAACCCTTATAGGTAATGAAATTCTTTCTTTCAGCCAATCAGAAGAACGTAAACAAGAATACAACGCACAAACGAACCATTATTAGCTCAGAAAGGGTATATATTCTCGCAGACAACAACAAGACATACAACAACAACAAACAACAACAACAAGACAACAACAACAACAACAACAAACAACAACAACAGACAACCACAACAACAACAACAACGAGCAACAATCAACAGCAACCAATACATAGTGACAAGAATAAGTTCGTTTATTTTATAGCAACCCAACGAATTATATGCTAAGCGTAAACATTGTTTTCACATTAATTAAAGCTAACATAGCGATTACCAGAACTGAAGAAATATAATGTACAATAACAAAAATCTAACACACCTTACGCTAGAATAAACAAACGTGAACATTAACTAAAAGTTCCATATTTAACAGCGGTTAATTGTACCTAGCACAGCATTACAAAAACTTTAACCTTATTCACTCTTTTTCAAAACATGAATCTCTTTTTAGGACATACACCCCCTTCAGAAAAGTGTTCAACATGAAACATGAAAATGATTTTATTTAAGGAATTTGCATAAAGTGATGCAATACGTATTATATTTATTAAACAAAACTGCGTAGTTCTGGGCAAACGGTGCATCATACAGATGGTTGGATAGGCAGCACTATATAGATTGAGAGCTGAGTGTTATATATAAATCAGATTGAGCTGACTCGAGTGGGTATTCTTGAATCATAGAGCTTCTTTACGATCAACACTGTTAAGACAACATTTTCGTGTTGATCCTGTTGTATCATTACGCCGAGTTTTTTTTCAAATCAATACTTTTATTCAGCTAAGTAAGATTTTTTTTTATTATTTAATTGATATTTCCATTTAAAAATAACATTCTGTAACAAGCATCTGCGTCATAATAATAATGACACGTGAAAGTATTAGACACATTATCAATTTAAAGAATAGACGAGAAAATGATATATGCAATGTTTTAAAAAGTGTATTCTTTGCTTCCAGAAAACGTGCTGAATATTACAACGCATACATTTGATTGACTATTTATTCCAGGCTAGTCCTTCGAGAATGAATCCCCAGATAAGAAGAGAAAGACCACTATAACAGACATAACACATATCTCTGTAGAGAAACTTAAAAAAAGTCAACGGAAAGGCATACATATGAAGTAAAGGTTATTGATGAAAACTTCTTCCATGGACTGAGAGATCTTGAAGCATCAATGACTTTCATTAACAACCCTTTCGAGATGGATGATTGATCTTGAAGCATCATTTCGATGATGGTTGTATGAAGTCATTGATGCTAGTATTACAAGTTTAGACTATGATAGGATTTTCGTGATGAGGTGTTGGAATCATATTTCACTGTTCGGGAATGATCTAGCACCTGACGCGGATAGATACTATGTAAACATCAGTACAGCGGATATATTAGACAAATCGTGGTTGAAGAGTGATCATATGACGCTTGAAGCGCATCATTTCAGTCGGGTGACAAGGCTCAACCCTTTATCCAAATCAAGAGTAGTGAGCTACCAGTGTTCATGATAGCTAATGAAGGTAATGACAGTAAAAAGCGATGTATTCGAGACCCCAAAATCTTAGTTTTCAAACATCGTTACATTGAGGTAAAGCTCATCTAGGAGAGAAGGTGCGTAGGCTGTGCATTCAAAGCGGTGTCCTAACAGAACACAGCTTTGAAGAGCACAGCCGTACAGCACCTTTCTCTAACAGAACAACATCTATATGAAAAGGGCTGTAGGCTGTTCTACGAAGCTCTTTGTGTGTTATGTAATAATAACTCGAGATTCATAACCTATCATATGTAATAAAAAGAAAAAAATGCTACCTAACATACTCGCGTTGATGAATAAGTAAGCTAACATCTTGAGAAATTCCCTACTTTTATCAAAGGTTAAATGTTAGCAATCGCAAAACCGAATGGCACTCATCTCGCATATCAGAACAGAAAGCATCATCTCAACAAAATCCCTTAACAAAGAGACCAATCTATCAAAGATACTCTATACATTCTTTGAACTATGAATTAACACCATCGTCAACAAAGTGTCAATCGTTTGAGTATAACATCAATTTAAGTATGAATAAACATAGACATTAGCAATACTAGGGCAAACCCTAATTTTTGGTTCTGCTGCATCTCAAGAGTAGGCCAAACGAACCATAACACTGATCATCGTCATTAACCAAATCTAAAAGATTACCATAATAAATCATTATCAAACTGAGTATTTTTTCTATATTATATCTTAAACATATAACGTACCTAACTTGACGAATAAAAGAGTTTTTAATAATTCAAGAGACTAAGCAACACATTACCATCCGATTGAGAAAACCCAGAGTATCGTCCTGAAAGGGGTATGAATCTTGGAGGTGGATCACCCCGAAGGTTAACAGCTTTGTGGCTCAGCCCCAAAAGAGGTTGACTCCGGAAAATCCCACAAATGAAGCAGGATCATTAGATTTAAGTATCATAAGACGAACATGTGGTAGAACCAACCTAACAAATCGACTGAACGAATTTCAAGGCAATATGAGCGTCAAAGTGCCTAATAACTTTTTTTTTCAACTAAAGGAATTATCTCCAAGATTAATTCGCAAAAGATGGAAAGAGCTCAGGCTCTCTCTGGCCTCAGCGTGGGACGGACGGGAGGGACTTCGTCCCCCTCTGTCCCACCGTCGGCTGGAGAAACTTAAATAAAAAAAATAAAAAAATTAACATGATAAAAATAAGCAACTT
>JABUQX010003526.1:22500-24340 GCA_015478945.1 Trachelipus rathkii | reverse complement strand
TTATAGCAATCAGCAGCATACAAAACTAAGATGCCTCATGCCTATTCATTATCAAATAGCCGGCTATGCCGGAATATTGAAATATGGGCCTTATTGATTTGTTTATAAAACTGAAAAGTATCCTGCTGCCAGTTTTGCAATTACATTGAAATTGTATTTGATCATCTGTCATACTATTATTTCACTTGCAAATTTATTGAATAAAACTTTGAAAGCAGGGAAGAAAAAATCGCATGTGAAGAAACACGCAACCGCAAGTACTAATAAAAAAAATTTCTAATTCAGCCTGGTTGCAACATACAGGCAGATTTGGTGACCTCCAGAGGACACGTGCAAAATTGCAATTGCAATATCATATAGTTCCTTGAAATGGACCAAAAATTCTCTATAAAAACGTGTAAAATCGGGTGTGAAAGTGTATCAACAAACAATTGTGTACGTACTATTAAGTAATAATTGTGAAAGTGGATATATAATATAAGTACTAGAATAATACTGCGTGAAGAAAAAATCATTATTAACTAAAGCAATAATTGAAAAAAAATAATTGTGAAATACAAAGAGTCGCCAAAATTAAAAATAAAGAAAAACAAAAGAAACGAACTCTTGTAACGGTTCAAATTTCGTTGCGTATCCCAAAACTTCAAAGGGAAAGGCCTTACCCTAAGGCATTTTGAAAAAAAAACCAAAAAAAAAAACAAACTCAAACAAAGTTCATATGCAAAAAAACAAATTTATTCGGGAAAATCGAAAAAGCCTAAGCCTTGCTATAGAACCTCAAAAGCACGAAAAGCGACAGTCTCAAGAAAAAAGAGGGATAAGAAAAATCCCCCAATTCTAACAAGTCCGCAGTCTCCCACAGCGGAGGAGTCAATTCTCCCCCACTTTGAAAAAGTTACCCGACCAAAAACACAAGCCATCGCCCCCAACGCCTGGGAGAAAGTTAAACATTAAAAGACCTTACCAATCTCGGAAAACCGAAACAAAAAAAACAAAAAAAATTTGTAAATAGTAAACAGTGAATAATGAAAAATAAAAATAATAATAATAAAAATAATAATAATAATATTAATAATAATAATAATAATAATAATAATAATAATAATAATAATAATAAATAATAATAATAAATAATAATAATAATATAATAAAATATTAATAAAAGTAAGAATAATAATAATAATAATAATAATAATAATAATAATAATAATAATAATAATAATAATAATAATAATAATAATAATAATAATAATAATAATAATAATAATAATAACAAGAAGAAGAAGAATAAGAATATTATAACAAATGTATACGATTTTAATAAATTTTAGAAAATAGTAAGTGGTAGAAAAAATTATTATACAATTAAATCTGATAAATTATATAAATGATGCTTTCCATAATAATTATTGTAATAATAAAGCTATATATAATATGTAACAAAGTGAAATTGAAAAAAAAGAAATGAACAAAGAAAAAAATATAAATGACAAATGTATTAAAAATTAAAAATTTACTTAATAATAATGATTTAAAAATTTTGATGCCAATATGCATATTAGGTTTATATTTTCTTATCCAGTATTTTAAACAGTAAATAAAGGAAGGCAAAAACTTGTCCTTCACAAGGCGTAGAAATTTATGATTGTATTTATGTGTCAAATTAATTACACAATATAGGTTTAGTGAGCAATGTGAAAGCGAGCAGCCCGCACATGGGACAGAGCTTAGTCAGATATACAAACAAACGTTAAGCGCGCTTGCGCAGAGATAACGGTATATCGCAGCCCTACAAATGGGGAACATTGTATACGTCGTTGTAAAATTTATTATTTTGATG
>JABUQX010003526.1:5000-12500 GCA_015478945.1 Trachelipus rathkii | reverse complement strand
TAAAACCACATTGTTCTTCTCCATCTGTCTATCCGAGAATACTCTTAACTGTTTCCTATTAGCATGTGTCCATACTTTACCTACTACACTCAATAAACTAATTCCTCTGTAATTAGAACACTGCTTTTTATCATGCTTGCTCTTATTAATTGGAACAAGAAAGGAACCCTGCTGGTCCTGTGGAACCTTGCCACCATTCCTAGCAAACATTGGATAATCTCATGAGCCATTTCAAGATACTATTACACTTTTTTAATCATTTCTTCTGTATGACATCGAAGCTAGAAGATTTTACTCCTATTCTCTTCTTTCCTAATATTCTCTTTCTACTCTAACTTGCTGGTTTTTGGAGGCGCATTTCATAAATGAAAATCGCGATATCTTTTTTATTAATTATTTGTCCTATCAGTATTAAATTTTCAGATCATTTATAATTGGGCGAAATGCAAATTTTTTATTCAGTTCATTTGTTTGGACACCCAATCGTTTAACGGCTATTCACGGCAAATAGTTCATTTTTGGCAAAATTTTTAATGTTTTCACGTGAAAAAAAAGGATTTTATGGACAAAAACCGATATCATTATCGGGTTCAACGCAACAAAAGACATAAGAAACAACAAACATACAATAAAAGACATGTTCCACAGTGTTATTATTGTTTCCTTAATTATTTCTACTCCTCTTGCACTTTCTCTATCGTTTTTCTTAAGTATTCTCAATTTATCTGCTTATAACCTTTCGTATTTTCTGGAATATTCTTCAATTTCAGAAATTTTCTACATTCATCACTTCAATACTCCATCAAATTTCAATCTTTCCTTCCACCTTTAACTTTGCTTTTACCAAACAAAATATACCCTTACTCCTCTCAAGACATTCTCATTCAACAACCCATCTTTATCCATTTGTTTCTCATATACAGAGCCAGGCAAAACACGATCACCGATCACTCCAATAATCCATGTATATTTTGTGCATATTCCTCTTATTAAACCTTTTGCCTCTCTCTCGCAATGCACAATTTCAAAAAAAATCCCCATTTTTGTTCTTACCTTTTACCTACTTCCATGTGCTTCACCAACTCTTGCGTTTAGATCATCTACCAAGCACACATTATCATTCCTATTAAAACTTCTTTCCCAAACATCTCATTCACTCCTTTTGCACTGTTATTTACGCACTACCAAAAATATCTTCAGATTTTTCCCTTCGATTTCAACTTTAACCACATTTACCCTGAGCTAATAAATTTACTTTCTTTCACATATCTTCACGTCATTCTTCCTTCATCATTATTTCTACATCTTCTCTAGCATTGACTCTCTCCCACTCACCCTTGAAATTAAACCCTTGTGGCTTCCAGACCATTTTTCTCTCTTACATTTCAGATTAGTCTCCCTCAAAGCACATATATCTCGTCCATTATCTTTGCATAATACCCTAATTTCCTCTGTCTTGCCTTCGACGTTCACACCTCTCAAGTTTAAGAAAGCAATTTTAAAAATATTCATCATTTCCTTGTTTCATGATTTTCCCTTTGTGTCACTTTAATCACTCCTTCATTAAAAATGTCCATGAGAAGAAAATAATGACTAGGAGGGTTCCACGCTTCTTGTATTATAATATATATATATATATATATATATATATATATATATATATACTATATAAATGTAATATATATATATATATATATATAAATAAATTATATATATATATATATATATAGTATATATATATATATATATATATATATATATATATATTATATATATTATATATATATATATTATATATATATATATATATATATATATATATATATATATATATATATATATATATAATATATATATTATATATATATGATATATATATATATATATATATATATATATATATTATATATATTATATATATATATATATATATATATATTAATTATATATTATATATATTTAATTTATATATATATATATATATATAGATATATATAGGTAGTTATATATATTATATATATATATATATATATATATATATATATATATATATATATATATATATAATATTATATATATGATACATAACCAAGTATACCCTACAGTAATTTGACAATTAAATGTATCGTCACAAGTTCTCAACACTATAAAAGAAAACCACTAATAACATAATATTATTTCCAACATTTAAACACAGGATACTGAAAATTGTAAAGGCAAGTTTTTTACTAAAATTTAAACTTTTTTAATTTTGTGTAATGAAAATATTTATTCATTTAAATATTATGATGAAGGAAATATTTTGATATTAAATATGTCAAATACTTTCTGATTGGCTGTTTAAAGAGACCAACGAATCTCGTACTTGAAATTTTAAAAGAATTTCTCTATTTTTTAACATAAGTAATGTTTATGATTTTGATATTTAGTTGCGGTATATAACCTGAGGATATACACTAATGGATTTAAATTTTTTATCTGCTTAAAGCTACGGAAACATTACACGCTTATATATATATATATATATATATATATATATAATATAGATAGAATAGATAATAATTATATATATATATATCATATATATTATATAATATATATATATAGTATATATATATATATATATATATATATATAATATATCACAGTTAACACCACCTCTTAGAGACGGAGCCCTAGTCAACGAGGATGAAACTCGATTTAACGTCTAGTAGAACGTCAGAGTAGGACGAACCGAAGTCTATGGAGAGAATAATTCACATTCTGCCACCCGACCAGCGTTGTGGAATTGTCTCTGGTTTTTGGGTGATTATTCTTCCATTGATGTCGTGGTGTCTGCCAATTCAAGAAATCTTTCTTCGTGGATTTAATGTTTAGAAATTCATCTTTGGTTGTTATTGAATTAATGTTTAGAATGCTTCCTTTAAATTTATCTGTACTTAGTGAAAACATGTTTCCTTCTACTATAAATTTCCAATAGGAAACGTGTCCGCGATACTGAGTTCCTTTCGTCTAGTTTAAAAAATAAAATAATTTTATGAATTTTTAATTATTAAAATCTGAAACAAATCACCCTCTTCGTTAAGATCCTACACAAAATTCCACTCATTGGTTTCCTTCTTCTTCTCCCTTTTTTTTTCTTCTTCCGTTTCAAGAGCTCTTAAAGTTCTTGATCTTAAAGCTCTTCGATCTTTTAAACCTTCAAAGATTCTTTCTGATGTCTCCTTTCTTAACTTCGTTTGTAGTTTCTGATATATACTGATATAGAGAGAGAGCAGTATATATATATATGGCGGTATATATATATAAGGCAGGCGCATAAGGCAGGTGCGCAGGCATAGTTACAGCGCGCGCGCGCGCGCGCGCGCGGCGCTTATGCCGTCGTGCCATAACTACGGCTCATGTTAGTGGCCGCCAGGGTTGAGCCAAATCAACCTACGCAGGGTCTGCGCTCTTGCGGCGTTTAAATGTTGGAAAATTTATTGTTGGAAATGAATCATTCAGTCAAGAATAAAAATATAAATAAAACGATACGTCCTTACATTATTATGTAACTCATACCGATAAGGAGGAGGTAGGACGCGAGAGACAGTTTGGGTGGTGAAGTGAGTTTAGCAGGTCTCAAAGGAGCCGATAGGGAAATACAGATATGTTTAGTATGGTTTATGTAAAAAGAAATTCTTGTTGTTTAGAATTAATGAATCAACAAAACTTAATTAAATTTCACTTAGTTAACAACCCACCCAATTCCAATTTAAATTTGAATTCCAACATAACTTAAATTTAATTTTTAATTTAAAAGCAATCTAAATTTAAATTTAATGTAAATTCTAAATTTAATTCTAAATTTAAATTTAACTAAATCTCAAATCTCTAATTTAATCTAAATCTAATTTAAATTTAATTTAAATTTAATGTAAATTCTAAATCCCAACTTAACTCAACCCAATCATCCTATCCATCCCATCCTAACCCAACCTAACCCAACCCAACCCAACCTAAACCCCAACCCAACCCAACCCAACCCAACCCAACCTAACCCAACCCAACTCCAACCCAACCTGGAATCAATCCTAATCTTTATGCCGTGTCGACCATTGATATGTTAATATTTGCCTATTGTGCTTCACAAACTTTAGCGTTTGTACAAGGATCTGCAAGATGACCCAACCAATTATTCATGTAACTACCATTCATGACTCCAACCACCATTACCTAAAAACAAGAGGCAAAATGTAGCATTAGTGAACAGAAACCGTCCATTCTGATGTTTTACCAAAATTTATGAGTTTTGCTTGAGCAAATTAAAAAGGTAAATATTTTTTGAGCTGGTACCTTAACAGTCATAATAAATAGCAAATACCTGTTTCAAGTCAGCGGGATTCCAAAACCCTTTTTGATCATGGAAATCATGAAGAAAATGATTATAACTTGTACCCTATGCTAGCCCTATAATATAATATAACATTATATATGGCAGAGGTGATAGTATATGCTACATATATATAAGTGCAGCATATGGTGTGTAGGTAGGTGTGTGTGTGTGTGTGTTTGTGTGGGTAGGTGTGTGTGTGTGTGTGTGTGTGTGTGTGTGTGTGTGTGTGTAGTCACTGTAGTTAAAATCAAAATTATTATTATTCCATTTATTTTCTTTATGCACCTGAAAGTATCAACCAGGCATCCGGTACAAGTAAAAACCCACTTTCTTGGAGACCCACCGCCTCTGTAAGCTTTAAAGACAGGTTCTATAGTATTATATATATAGTGGTAGGCAGTAGGCAGGGCAGTATATATATATATATATATATATATATATATATATATATATATATATATGTATATATATATATATATAAATAGATATAGAAAATAATGAGTGTGTGGATATCCTTATATATATATATATATATATACATATTATTATTATTATTATTATTATTATTATACATATTATTATATATATTATTACATATTATTATTATTATTATTATTATTACATACATATATATATATATAAAAATATATAGTATATATATATATATATATATTTATATATATATATATATATATATATATATATATATACATATATATATATTATATATTGTACACACATATATGCGCGCGGCGCGCGCGCGCTATATACGCTATGCGCGCTTTAGTGACTATCTTTATCTTGAAAATATCTTTTTCCAAACTGTTTACCATTTATTATTTTCTGGGGTTTTATCCGATCAATGTTGGAAATTTTAGAGCATAAGGAATTAATGAATTATATCTTACCTAGGACTGTTTATTGAATGTTTAATCATTTTTTATTAGTTTATTGAAGAACTGTTTTTACTATTATTATTATGTGTATTATTATTATTATATACTCTTATTTTTATTCCTATAATTATTTATTTGCTATTATTATTATTATTATTATTATTATTATTATTTTTTTATTTTATTTTCATTTTTTTATTTTTATTTTTTTTTTATTTTTTATTTTTGTTATTTTTATTATTATTATTGCTTTTTATTATACATTATTATTATTATTATTATTATTATTATTATTATTAACATTTTTATTATTAATATTAATACCTTGGTATTATGACTAAAGTTGTTATTATTATTTCCTATTATTATTATAATTATTATTCTTATTATTACTATATAAATCGAGTGATGATATTTAAAAAAAATTATCCCTCTCCTATGATATTATTATTATTATTATTATTATTATTATTATTATTATTATTATTATTTATTATTATTATTATTATTATTATTATTATTATTATTTTATTTACTTTACATTATTATTTATTCTATTCTATTATTAATTTTTACTTTTACATTATTTATTATTCTTATTCTTATCCTATTCTTATTCTTATTCTTATTATTTGTTGTTCCTATTATTCTATTCTTTGCTATTCTTATTAATATTATTCTTATTTTCTTATTATTAATATTATTGTTATTACCTAACACATTATTATTATTATTATTATTATTATTATTGGTTATTATTATTTTTGTAATATATTATTGTTGTTGTTGTTGCTACTGTTGTTGTTGTTGTTGTTACAGATAAACCGTTCACAAAAAAGTGATACAATAATACAATTTAATACAATAATACAATAATACAATAATAATAATAATAATAATAATAATAATAATAATAATAATAATAATAATAATAATAATAATAATAATAATAATAATAATAATAATAATACCACAATAATACTGTATAATACCAACACATACACACACACACATACACACACACACAATAATAATAGCCATAATAATAATAATAATTCTAATGATAATAATAAGACCAAGGTGATACAATGGAATAACTTGCTTATAACTAATTTGAATGCTATAATAATACTTTGGAACATATAATAATACATTAATAATACATACATTAGCTGAAAATTAACATTTCATAAAAAAATCTTGTACCTGAAAAGAAAATATTCTAGTAATTAAAAACGTTGTAACGCTAGACAAATGTCGAAACCAAGTCCGAATATTCGTTCAGATTTCGTAGAAATTAAGTAAATATTTATAAGAAATATATATAATTAAATTTTTGGTGGCTTTTTACATTTTTATTCCGTTTTCGCCTTAGGTTTGTTTGTCCACTTAAACCATTTAGAGGCGCAATGCGACGAACGTGTTGCTGGTTTAAATTAAGGAAATTCACCGCTTCTAATGTCGCGCCTCGTCGTTCATGCCACAAAGTACTGATTTACCAGAGCGCCCGGCAGGTGCGCGCAGGCAGGGCAGGCAGTGGCAGCAGCGGGCGGCGCGCGGGCGGCAGCGGCGCGCGGGCGCGCGCGCGGCAAGGCGGCGGCGGCAGGCGCGCGCAGGCGGCAGGCAGTGGCGCGGTGCGCGCGCGCGCGCGCGCGCAGTGCAGGCAGCAGCAAGGCGGCAGCAGCAGGGCGGCGCGCGGCGTGCGCGGCCAGCAGCAGTATATATAGCAGCAGGTATATGGTGGCATATATATATACAGGGATACCAAGAACAAGGTATATATTTATATAGATTGTATATATTTATTTTTTCCCAGTGAGAGTGGGTTAAAAGACTGGCCTTTATACCCATGGCATTCATATAAATATATATATATATATATATATATATATATATATATATATATATATATATATATATATATATATATATATATATATATATATATTACATACATATATATATATATATATATATATATATATATATATAAGGGTTATATATATACATATACTATATGCATATGGTGCAGGCGCAGTGCGTTATAAGTATGGTATATATAAGGCGGCGGTTATATATGGTATATATGGTATAGAGTATATATATGAGTATATATATATATATATATATATATATATATACATATATATATATATATACATAATATAACATATATATTAATATTATATATATATATATATATATTATTATATTATATATATATATATA
>JABUQX010003526.1:0-2500 GCA_015478945.1 Trachelipus rathkii | reverse complement strand
AAAAAAAAAAATAGATTGTGTAATAATAACGTCCATATTTAATGAAGTTCACTGCTGAGATATCAAGTAGTCATTCTAATCTGTTTTATAAATCAAACATCTGTAGTAAAAGATGTCCCCATCAACTGAATATTGTATATATTGGATTTAGTGCGGATGCTTGAACTATGTATCAAACAATGACACATAACACATAATTCCAATGCTTATTAGAGGACGTCTCTGCGTTATAAGTGGAAACTAAATAAAATTTAAAAGTGCACAAACCCACAAACTTACTGATGAAGATTCAGGCACCCCACATAAGGCTGCACACACACACAAAGAGACACTTACACACACACACACACACACACACACACACACACACACACACACACACACACACACACACACACACAGAAAAACTAGATTTTATTTTTAAACTTCCTAAATAATTTTTAAAAAGTGAAGTAGTAAATGATTGTATCACTAAGGCATAGAGTCTGCAAAAATTTAAATTTTAGAAAAATTGTCTCACTTTTTAGTGTCTTCTATATTATATTTGTTGTCCTGATTTTGGGAAATATGACCTCAGTTTTTTCCATCACAAAAGTTATTCTCTACAGTAAGTAAAAATTTATAAAAAGTAAATACAAAATTTATTAGTAAAAATTGCTTTTAATTTTTAAAGAAATGTGAGTACAAAATATAGTTAAAAAGGTAAAACCATATAAATATCATTTAAAAATCGCCCAGCCCTCGCTAACATCGTTTCCTTGTTTCGTCGATGGATCTTTGATATTGTTAGTGTGTGGTCGATTGTTGATTATCTTCTTAGTTTCTGTCATGAATATTAATCACATATTCCATCTTTCCTGATACTGTCGTCTTTCCATTCTTTTATATCCCAAGTGAAGCTGTTCATCTTGTGATCTGCCTCACAGGTTGAAATCTTTCAGGAACCCGATTAGGTGTAGAGACTGCACCAGTGAGGAGTACTACTGCACCAGTAAATAAACTTTCTTAACATATTTAACAATTTGTCAATGGTTGAAAATCTTGTTCCCAAAAAATATCCTCGCTGGCTTCTTTCAGTTCTCTCCATCTTTGTTTCAAATACGTCATCTTTCATAAGTTTTCTAATGTCTGGACCGACAAATACTCCTTCCTTTAGCTTGCCTTCTGACAAATTAGGAAACTTGGTGCAAAGATATTTAAAACACTCTCCATCTTTTGGTAGTGCCTTCACATACTGTTTCATCAATCCTAATTTTATGTGAAGTGGGGGAAGTAAAACGTTTTTTGGATCTACTAAACTCTCTCTTTGTACATTTTTTATCCCAGGCTGTAGGGATTTTCTGAGTGGCCATTCTTTTTTAATATAATGCTGATTCCTATCACGGCTATCCCATTCACATAGGAAACACGGATGCTTTGTGTATCCACTTTGTTGTCCTAGTAACATGGAGAGTACCTTTAAATCGCCACAAATGGTCCAACCATGGTCTTTATATTTAAGTGTTGTTAGGATCATCTCCAAATTTTCATAACACTCTTTCAAATGAACAGAATGTCCCACAGGTAAGGAAGCATACCTACTTCCGTTATAGAGAAGTACAGCTTTGAGACTTCTTTTCGATGAGTCGATAAAGAGTCGCCAGTCGTTTGTATTGTAGTCAATATTGAAACATTTCATGAGTCCAGGAACATCAGAGCAGTACACTAGATCGTCTCTTTGTGAGAAAAACTGTTCAAATTCTTCCTCTCTATCTCTAAACCATGAAAACGACGTCCCTTTGGCTAACAGATGTTTTTCCTTCAACCGTGAGCCTAAAAGTTCTGCTGAATCTTTAGAGAGGCCCAAGTCTCTCACCAAATCATTCAATTCGGACTGTGTGAAAAGCTGCGGTTCTTCACAACCGGGATTATAAACATCATCTTGGTCACTATTATTATCACAAGATTTACTCTCTATTTCCTGATCATCACAAACATCAACTAAGTTTGCGGGAGCAGAAGGAACAGGTATTCCTACCCCATGGGGCACAGGACGTATTGCGGATCTTACCTGTGGATACATAATGTCCTTTTTGTTTTTTAAGTTAAAGCCGCGCACATTACAGGAACAAAATCGCTGAAACCTGAAATGAGATTGTTTTTACATTGCGACCTCACTGGACAGTTCTTCAACACTCAATGGGAGCACACAAAATGAGGTCTCTGTTTGTCTTATTCAACAAATCTAACAACTCAGCCATGTATCAGCGCTATTTAGAACAAATTTATTTTTATTGTTTTTTCTTAGGCAACTGCTACATAGCCAGTTAGGATTGTTGATTCAGCCACCTGAAGTCATCATACACTAAAAAAATAAAAAAAAAAGAACAAAACAGCATATATTCACCACAAATTAGAAATATATAAATACACTTTAAACATTGAAGGGCGCACGAAACGTAAAGGGAAAGCGTTTCATGATAAATGCGGAAACGATAACACCCAAATCGAAACCGTGATA
>JABUQX010003525.1:20000-26342 GCA_015478945.1 Trachelipus rathkii | reverse complement strand
TATTCTTCTAGATTCTAAAAGTATATAACATGTACATTATAATTTGAAAATTAAAGTGATTATTCTATTTTAAAACTTACATACCTGCTGGTATTATGAAAAGAACTTTATGAAATGTAGGTGCACATTTACAATATGCACATTCATATCCAAATATATCCGGAGGCAAAGGTTCAAATTCATCACATTGTAGGGCAATTTGTACATCTTACCTCGCACAACTCCCCTTTTTCTAACTCTGGCATGAAAAAAAACGAAATTAAGATTTACCCATATATATATATATATATTATAGATATTGTAACTGATATTATATATTATATATATATATATATATATATATATATATTATGATATCGTACTATATATATATATATATATTATATATATATTATTATATAATATTATATATATATATATATACTGACTATATATATATTTATTATATATATATATATATAGTATATATATATATATATATATATTATATATATATATAATTTATATATATATAATATATATATATATATATAATTATATATATATATATATGTATATATGTATTATTATTATAAAATATATATATAATATCATATTATATATAAATATAATATATATACATTAATAATGGGGGAAAATTGGTAATTTTTTTAACTTTTTTTTTTTGTCCAAATCAAATGAAAAATCAGAAATTGAAGTTAGACCCATTTTTAAATGTTTTTTGTTTTCCAAATTTAAAGATCGTAAAATAAATTATTATAGATAATATAAAAATGTAAAGAAAAATATTTTTAGTAAATTCTTTTGAAAAAATGGAAGTGTCATAAATCTTTTGGGGTAAAAATGGGTAATTGGCGTAGGGTGAAAATGGGTACTTGAAAATATATGTGACTTAGGATTTGTACAGGTAGTATTGATATTAATGCTGAAAGGTAATATAACTGTTAAAGATGTTATATAAAATTAATTTGGGTCGAAAATAACATGTGTAACATATATTTTGTTACCATTGTTTAAAAATCAATTTTTTTCGAAAATTAATGATTTTTTTTTTTTTTTTTAATTCGAAAAATAAAGCTAGACCCATATTTAAACTGGTATTTTTTTAATTCAAATTAAAACAGACATAATTGTTATCGAAAAACTAAAATATAGGAAATGTTAAAAAAAAAAATAATATTTCTAATTGAATTTTGAATAATGTTAATAGTGTCAAAAATTTTTTTGGTGGTAAAATGGGTACTTGAAAATTATGACTTAGGATTGTACAGTAGTATTGATATTAATACTGAAAGGTAATATAACTGTTGAAAATGCTATAAAAATGTAAGTTTGGGTCGAAAAATAAGCAATGTGTAGCGTATATGTCTGTTACAATAGTTAAAATCAGTTTTTTTAAAGCAAAGCTAAGAATGCGTTGTTTGGAATGTTGATGAGATGCTCCTATCAGGTTAGACTGACATTTCAGTTTTGTTTTTTTGTCGTTTCCTTCAAATTTGCACATTCTAAAAGCTTGTAAATATACTTAATATAGAAAAATGTAAACAAAATATTTTTAGTAAATTTTTGGAAAATGCTTGTAAAAAAATTGAAATGGGGTAAAACTAGTAATTATTATACAATTACTCATTTTACCCCAGAGTACCCATTTTACCCCAAAACCATTTACAATAATATTTTATGAACTAAAAGGAATATGTGCAATTATTTTCATCAAAACTCTTACGTTTACACTTTTGTATATGGTATTAGTCCGAATTTGGCATAAGCTCAAAACTGGACTAGTTACAGGTCTTAAAATATTTTTATACTTTCTGAAAAAGGGGGACATTTTTTTTTAGTTATACTTGTCATTTATTTAATTTAAATTAAATACAAATATAATAATTTTTCTAACAAAAAAACCTCAATTAAGTTCCTAATCACTTCAATTATTAAAAAAACATATATAAAATTACTCATTATACCCCATAATACCCACTTCCCCCCATTTTACGGTATATATATATATATATATATATATATATATATATAATATAATATATATATATATATATATATATATATATATATATATATATATATATATATATATATATATATATATATATATATATATATATATATATATATATATATATATATATATATATATATAACTACTTGAGAAATTAATACTAAACAAAATTTCCCACCCCATTACTCTCCCGGATTTCCAACACGGATTCAAAAGCAACCACTCTACAACAAACAGCCCTCACCTTCCTTACACAACACATCATTAATGGTTTCAACCAATCCCCTTCCCACAGATCAATACTCACTTGCAATAGACATAAACAAAAGCATTCGTACACCGTCCCCACACACATCCTTATTCAAAAAATCCTCCACTCACCCCTGGTAAATAATGACAAAAAATGGCTCTCCAATTTCCTCACCAATCATTTCGCAAAGGTCTCATACAAAAACAACCTCTCTCATTCCATCAAATTACAAAATGGCGTCCCACAGGGCGCCATTCTCTCCCCATTCTTGTTCAACTTTTTCACAGCGGATCTACCCACCAAACTTATTACTTACGCAGACGACATCAGTCTTATTTCCCAACACCCAGACGTAAACATAGCCACACAACATACCCAGGAATATTTACATTTATTAGAAAATTGGTTAACCTCCAACAGAATGACAGCATCCCCCCTTAAATCCTCCATTACTCTTTTAACTACTGACCGTCACCAATCCTCCCTCCATCCTATAATCACCCTGAACAATAACCTCCTTCCACTAAACAAAACACAAAAAATATTGGGACTTACCTATGACACTCACATGACGTTCTCCCCCCACATCGACCAAATCACTTCCTCAACCCGACGTAAACTAAACACCCTCCGAACCCTTTCTCATCATAACTTCAGCGACAGAAAAAACACACTCATCACTACTTATAAACAACTCCTTAGAACAAATCTAAACTATGCCTCACCAGCATGGTTCCCAGCACTCTCAAAATCAAACACAAATAAACTACAAATCTTCCAAAACACAGCCTCAGATTATCACAGGTTACAAATAACGCACCCGCAATCCAACATTTTTTACACACGAAACTTCCATCCTTCCATCTCCACACACCGGGATGGTGGGGACTCAATTTTATCAAAAAACCCGTAATCCCATCCCACCCTTGTCACCAAATTCTCTCCAACCCCCCCCCCCCGACAAAGACTAAAATCCCCCCTTCTTCACCAGCTCAATTCTATTACATACACCTTTTACAACATATTCCCCCTCCCTCTCTGCAATAGGTATGGAATTACGCATATCTAAATACACATCCTAACCAACACATACCTTCAAAAACCGCCAAATAACAATTTACTAACACCCCCTCCCTAAAACCTTCCCTAGAGAATAGAAACGCTGTTCCAGAAGAGGCCAACTCGCCTCGCCCTGACAGTCAGGTCACTCACCCAAAAACTCATGCAATATAAATAAATAGATTCAAACTAGATAATGTCACCTCCCCCACTTGAACCAGATGTTTATAATTCCCATGACACAATAGAGCACCTCCTTCTTGGGTGCTCTTGCTCTCGACGCCCCCCGCGCCGATTTCTCTATATCTTCACTTCTCGACTGTGGAACCGCCCAGTGGCGGCAGCCGGCTTCTTGGAGGCAGTGTGGCCTTCCAATTAAGGTGGGCCAGGGGCAGAAGTAAGTAAGCAAGTAAATATATATATATATATATATATATATATATATATATATATATATATATAAGTATATATATATATATATATATATATATATATATATATATATAATATATATATATATTATATATATAATAGTATATATCATCAACCTTCCTATTTCCAGATTGGGGGCAAGGTGTGTAGCATACACTAGAACTAAAGTAGTTGGAAGAACATGATGCAAATTGAAAACTCATCGCTGTCAGAAAAATTCCACCCTAGTGGCTTCACAAGACTGCGATGGACCATACACTGTGGCATCTCGTCAATTGTAGGGTTCATTCCCGTGCTTGAGGCCACCCAACCTTACCCCCACGTCACAAAACCCCAATATTCGCTCTTATTTATGCACCTTTATTCTCGCTCTGCCAAACTCACATTCTCTCCTTCAAAGCATTCCTTTACTGGCTCATATCCACTTTTTTCTTCTTCTCCAGCCAGTTTATTCCTCATCACACTCACCACATATCATTTAACATCCCATTTAACCAACGCGACTATCAATCCATCCATGACCAAACCATCTCATGTATTCTCGTTTATTCTCTCATTTACTCATTCTTCACACCACACGAACTACTCCCCTAAATAATTCATCTCCCTCATTTTATCAATTCTTTCACACCTAACACAACCCTAAGATTTGCTATCTTTTAAAACCAATATGTACCAAGATCTATAACCTCTTATTTCAGACATAGTTTTCACTACTATTCATTAACAAAGGTAAAAAACATACCCTCATGCAAAACCCTAGCAAACTCAAGACTTACAACAAGGATTTATTTGCACCAGTCACCTTCCTACCATTCCAACTTTCCTAAGTACACTCTGCATCATCCGTTTCCAATTCATCCAACATATTCCTAAATATTTTAAACTCAGACACTTTGTTCCAGTTGCTCACCATCTAACAACTTTTCACACTGCGAACTCCCCTTCAACTCACGCCAAAGTACCCTTATTACTTATCAAATTATACTTTTCCCCATCTTTTCCACCTTGCCCCTCATAACCTACACTTCTCACACTCTTCTTCCAGTTCCGCACACAAACCAATCTCCACATATGAAGTAGGGTACCCTCTATCTCTATCATTTTCCATCATTCTAATTCCTTCGCCACCTACCTCTTTTTTATTCATACCCCAACCATATACAATTAATATTAAACCAATCATTTCAACTTCATTTATTCTTCGCACGTCTTTTCGTCCTACATATTTGATTCCAATCAGAAGCTTACTGGGGCTTGGCTGTTAGTTCCATTCCAGCCTCTAGATTATTGCTACATAAAACTAAATACATTTTTTTTATTACTCCTCATTTTTCTCTTTGTTTCAATGTAAAAATATGATCCCACACAATCACTCTACCCTTTTAATAGCACGTATTGTTCTTCACCATCATGCCCTCTTCTCACTTATTATGTATACTCTTTTGACAAAATACCAGCATATATCCTCATTATCTACAAACATTCAATGAACTAATTCCCCTACTAGTTCCTACAGTTTCCTTAATCCCCCTTACCCTTATTATGGGTATTTTTAACTGCCACTCCTCTAATCTCTCAGAACTAATACTCCTCCATAAAAACGTTGTTAGCACAAACTTCCAAATCCATTCAATCCCTCATCTTGCCTCCATTATTGATGCATTTCATCAGTAATCCATCTATGCGTATTATACATAAGGTATAAGTAACATATGCATGGGATAGAAAAAATAATAGTGGGTAATTTTATGAATATCTGACCTTTACTATATATATATTATATATATATATATAATATTATATAATATATATATATTATATACTGCCAAACTAAAGAAAGTACCCACATGATATCTCGAAAACTAAGATAGGTACAAGAAAACTAATAACATATATGGAATCAGCGTATGAAATTTTGTATGGACAATAAAAAAAGAAAATTTTTTTTTTTAATATCTCAAAAACTAGGATAGGTACAAAAAAAAGTAACATATGTACATCAACATATGAAATTACATTAAGAAGAAAAAGGATTTTAATAAGATAGCAGGGACATATATATGATATATATATATATATATATATATATTATATATATATTATATATAATATATATAATTATATATATATATATATAGATATATATATATATATATAACTAACATATTTTGGATCATCGTCTATGATTTTTTAATTTTTTTTTAGGGGGCTTGAGCCGACGGTGGGACAGAGGCCGAGAGACTGCGACTCTTTGCATCTTTGTGGTTTACCCGGGGGTATTCTTTTAGTTAAAAAAAAATATATATATATATACCGTATTTAAACCACCAAATTTTATTTCTCCCTTATTTAATATTTCCCCAATTTTACAAACCCGACAAAACTGTCATTTAAAACACTGATTCAAATATGTTATTAGCATAAAAAAATTTCTTTTTGCTCCTATTTATTACGCTGATTCCATATATGTTATTATTTTTGTTGTACCTATCGTAGTTTTGGATATAAAAAAAAAATCATTTTCCACAACTTTCATAAACTGATTCCATATATGTTATTAATTTTCTTGTGCCTATCTTAG